>ML243618.1:5208-25677 GCA_005239495.1 Nicotiana undulata
GGGGGGGGGGGGGGGGGTAGGTAGGTGACTTGTGCGACCGCAGAGGTGAGTCTGCGTTCACAGAGAGTTGGGGAGGGGACCTCATGCGATCGCGGCGTGATGTTTGCGATCGCGGCGTGATGTTTGCGATCGCAGAGAACATTGGATGGCCCAGCATAATTTCTTCTCTGCGATAGCATCCCTGCTTCTGCGATCGCAGAGAAGGAAACCAGACAGAAATTTTTTTGATTTTTTCTAACTTAGCTCCAGGGGGTCTAAAACACCCCCGAGCCCCCCGGGACCCCGTCCAAAAGCACCGGCAAGTCTGTATTCATGATACGGACTCGCTCGAACTTCCGAAACATGAAAAAAAACAACGGAACTCAGAATCAAACCCCAAAACCAAATTAATCAAACTTAAGAACTTTGAAATTCTAGAATTCATTACATTGCGTCGAACGGGTCTATACTACTCGGAATGACCCCAAATTTTGCAGACAAGTCATAAATGACTATACGGAACTATTGCCAGCACTGGAATTCCATTCGGACCCCAATAGCATGAAATCCCGATCCAGGCCAAATTCTAAACTTAAGGAAATCCTGATTTCCATTTCGGGCGCTGAAACGCTCCCGGGTCATCATAAACCCGAGCTGAACATACGCCCAAGTCCGAAATCAACATACGGAGCTACTGGAGCTGTCAAAACTCAATTCCGATGTCGTTTGCTCAAAATGTTGACCGAAGTCAAACTTGGCCAAATAGGCCCACCTTAAGGAATCAAGTGTTCCTAAACCTTCCAATTCATTCCCAAATCCCGAACCACCCGCTCCCGCGAGTCATAAAACACGAATAGCCGCTATGGAATGTTTTATTTAAGGAAACATGATCTTAATACGCAAAATGACCGGCTGGGTCGTTACATCCTCTCTGGTTCAGAGCGTCTGGAACTGGTGCGATCTTCAGCCCTCGATTGGGCGATGGTGTCCTCTTCTATACGTAACTTGGCACTATACATGTTATAGACATCGTTCCATGTCGTAGCTGGGAATTCTCTCAGGCTTTCCTTGAGTCTTCTCGTGGCTTCTGAGCTTTTATCATTTAAATTGCTTTTAAATGCCATGGCTTCCCAATTGTGAGGTACCTTTGGTAACAACACCCTTTCTCATTGAAACTTGTCTACAAATTCACGAAGTAGCTCCGTGTCTCCTTGTGTTATTTTAAATATGTCCTCCATTCTTTTTTCGACTTATTGCGCACCGAAATGCGCTTTTATAAAAGAATCTGCAAGCTCAGCAAAAGAATCAATAGAGTTTTCAGGGAGAAAAGAATACCAGGTTAACGCTCCTTTGGTAAGTGTTTCTCCAAACTTCTTAACCAAGACTGACTCAATTTCTTATTTTGTCAAGTCATTGCCCTTCACTCCGGTGGTAAAAGCAGTCAAATGGTCGTGTGGGTCAGTTGTCCCGTCATATTTAGGAACATCAGGCATTTTGAATTTCTTGGGAATAGGCAGGGACGCTGCACTTGGCTTCCAAGGTTGTTGAGAATATCTATCAACACCGATGCCTTTGATAACAGGTGGTACTCCAGGAATTTGTTCGATTCGATCATTTTTTTCCTTCACCTGTTTCTGCAAGGTTAGTAATAAAGATTGTAACTCAGGGTTATTAGACATACCTGGTCTTGTTTCGAGGGATTCGTTGGGAGTTAACCTACTTCCTGAGTTTGCTAACCCAGATTGAGGATTTTCCACAGTTATGGTGTTATTAGGATGTGGTGTAGGTAATGCGGCCGGTAACCCCCTCGCAAATTCTTGTAAGGCTTGGTTTACATATTCCGCAATCATTTTCTTCACCTGATCTTGTTCTCCTGTTTGATCGTTACCATTGTGACTGTTGTAGGTTCTCTCTTGAGAATGTTCCCTTGAACCTGGTGGGGTTCTTGTAGGTGATGGAGTTCCATCCATTTGTTGGTTGTTGTCGTTGGTGTTCAACATAGCTCAGAGGGTATAGTTTGAAAGTAAGAAAAGATTATCAGATTCCCGGTAACGGAACCAATTTTTTTAACCAAAGAATTGGATTCTTTGCTCAAAGCTATTTTAAGAAGAACACGGGTTTCTGATAACCAAAGAATAAACTAGTAATTATAAGTAAAGTCGTGAATTGAAAGTAAAAAGATGCACAAAAAGTAAGTGTATTGCAGTAGTCGCTCGAATGTGTTTACAAGCTATATTTTACTCCCTTATATAGGGAATTAATGGCATTAATGTAACGTTACAATGATTAACCGTAACTGTCACGTGAATGTTGTGTAACGTTTGGCTCATTATTTGAAGATCTTTGAATCTGCCCTTTATTCTGTCCGGATTCTGACCGTGTCTCTTCATTATCTCAATCAGGTTGAGATTCTCGTAGCTGATTACCCCGTGGGTATGTTACTCCGCGCCTCTTTGCCTTGTACCTCTTCATAGAGTCTTGTCCAGTTGGCATGTTTTCATTGTTCCATGTAGATTGCTGAGTCATCATATTAGTTACACGTGTGAAACTCTTTTTTACCAATACAAGTACAACCGACCCCATGTACTGGCAAGTGCTGAGCCTAACCTCAACGAGGTAGTGACGAGGCTACGGCAGGGCGTTTATAATATAACTTGTATTCAGTTTATAATAAAGAAAAAAGGAAATACGAAAAAAATAGAACAGTAACTTGCAGTAAATAGATACGGAACCCAGTTATCTTGCCAGTACTCAGCTATAACCAATCCTTAAGAAAGTTTCAATACTACAGAATGAAATCACAATAGAAGCAACATAAATAAACAACCAAATGATGCGGCGTGCATCCCGATCCCACCATATAATTAGTAACAATATGAACATTCACCTTTATTGCTCCTGTTGCGGCGTGCAACCCGATCCCACTTGTCCACCCTTATTACTCCTCAATATAAATCACCCTTACTCGTCCTGTTGCAGCGTGCAACCCGATCCCGCATGTCCACCCTTATTACTCCTTGTTGCGGCGCGCAACCCGATCCCACCAGATAATCACCAATCACCCATTAAGAACATGTATGTCTCTATTTACCTCAAAACCTTCCACAACTTTTATGCCTCAACCAAAACAAACGGAAATTTAAACAAGTATGAAACTTCATCAATTAATGCTACACAGCAAGACCAACCAAAATATACCGTGAAACACCGACAACCCAGCTTAAACCAATAATGTATCACAATAGAACTACGGTACAACTAATACTTCAAATAAAGAAACAACATCTAATAAGAAACAATTAGACATAGAAGCATCAATAAGCATGAATCAGTTAAGACAGTAAGATAGTAAATTGGGAACGGGGAGGGATCATGCTAAACAGATAATTTGGCGGTGCATAGGTACTCGTCACCTCACCTATAAGCCACACACATGAAATTTCACATAGCAACTAAGTCAGGGATTCCTAATCCCTCAAGTCGAAGTTAGACCAAAAACTTACCTCAATTCGACGGCCAACTCAACGCTCAATTATCGTTTTTCCTCTATTTTCCACCTCCGAACCACTTGTATCTAGTCAATATCAACTTGATAACATCAATTATCACTAAAGAAACCAATTCCAATACATAATTATAAGTTTCCCAACATTTTCCCTAAAAAAGTCAAAAATCGACCTCGGGCCTGCTTGGTCAACACCCGAAATTCGAACCAAAACTCGATTATCCATTCACCCCGAGCCCAGATATATTATTGGTTTTGGAATACGACCTCAATTTGAGGTCTAAATCCCCAAATTTCAAAATTCCTAAATTCTACCCAAAAACTCCCAATTCCACCATGAAAATCCTAGATTTTAGGTAGAAATCTTGATAAAAGAAGTGAAAGATTGAAAGAATTGAGTTAAGAATCACTTACCTATGATTTGGGAAAGAACATGCCTTAGAAAAATCGCCTAAAGGGTTTGGAGTGTTTTGAAAGGTTGAAAAATGAGAAAAATCCCGTCTAAGTACCCAGGTTATCAGCTACGGATGTCGCATTTGCGACCTGAGCTTCGCAAATGCGAAGCTCGCAATTGCGAAGGGACTATCGCATTTGCGAAGCCTTCCCAACTCCTGTTGCCTTCGTAAATGTGAGGAAAGTATCGCAATTGCGATCACTGACCTCGCGAATGCGGATAAAAGATCGCATTTGCAATCCATACCCCTCCCAGACTTCCTTCGCAAATGCGAAGAAATGTTCGCAATTACGAACACTGGCATGCCTAGCTTCTCTTCGCATTTGCGATGAGAACTTCGCAAATGCGACCTCAACAGTGATCGCAAATGCCAACCCTGACCTCGCGTTTGCGAGGTCTGAGGACTGCAACACAACGGAAGCACACCAGCTATTTCTTCTAAGTCCAAATCATTCTGTAGCCTATTCAAAACTCACCCGAGCCCTCGGGACTTCAAACCAAACATGCATGCAAGTCTAAAAATATCATACTGACTTGATCGCGCGATCAAATCACAAAATAACACCTAAAACTACGGATTTAGCACAAAAACACATGAAATTTTCAAAATAGTTTCAAAACTTCTATTTTCTCAACTAACTTATGAATCACGTCAAATAAATTTCGATGGCTACTAAATTTCACAGACATGACTCAAATATTATAATAAACTTGTACCGGGCTCCAGAACTAAAATACCGTCCCAATACCAACGTGATCAAACATTAATCATTTTCTTTAATTCTATGGATTTTCTGTCACGACCCAAATTCTCAACCCGCGTGATCGTGATGGCGCCTAACATCATACTTGCTAGGCAAGCCAATGTTAGAAATTTAGCTAACCCTTTCTTTTAAAAGTTACTTAAACATAATAGAACAAATTTAAAATAAAAAGGAAATCTAATACTTTCCAATAAATGCAATGAGGAATAATATTCGATAAGATGAAATGAACCACGAACTAATACTAACTATATAACTACCCAGGGTTTGGTGTCACAATTCATGAACTACTAAGAATACTACAAGTATTTGGCTGAAAGAAATATATCTCTGTTTTAAATGAAATAAAATAACAACTAAATAGTGTAGAGAAGACTCCAGGAATCTGCGGACGCCAGCAGATCTACCTCGTGTCTCCGTGCGAATGATATCAGCTACTACTTTCACCTAGCTCTGGCCAGAACCTGGATCTACACAAGGAGTGCAGAGTGTAGTATCAGTACAACCGACCCCATGTAATGAGTAAGTGCCGAGCCAACCTTGACGAAGTAGTGACGAGACTACGGTGAGGCATTTATAGTATAACCTGTGAACAATGTATAATAAAGCAAGAAGGAAATTCTGAACTAAACAAAACAATAATCTATAGCAATAAATAAAATAACTCAGTCACGTTTCCAGGTCTCGACTATAACCAATTCTCACATAAATTTCTAAATTTCCAAATTTCACTTTAAAATAATTGTAAGTGCAAAATATGAGAAATAGTAAAGTAAAACAGTAAGTTTTCCAAATCTTTGTGTTTAAAATCAGTAAAACATAAATGTCCTCCCTTATTGATCCTTGTTACGGCGCGCAGCACGCTCCCATTTGTCCACCCTTATTGCTCCTCCCTATATATGTCACCTTTATTTCTCCTGTTGCGGTGTGAAACCCGATCCCACTTGTCCACCCTTACCACTCCTTGTTACGACGTGCAACCCGCTCCCACCAGACAATCACATCTCTTTATTTAATAAAAGATTTCACAATTTAAGTCAAAGCTTTCACGGAACAAGTTTCACATTAAATAACAGTAAGAGCAGAATATGAAATAATGACAATAAAACAATGAGTGTTCCAGCCTTTATTTTATAAACAGTAAAACATGAATATTTTCCCTTATTGCTCATTGTTGCGGCGTGCAACCCGATCCCACTTGTCTACCCTTATATATATATATATATATATATATATCACTCTTATTTCTCCTATTGCGGCGTGCAACCCGGTCCACCCTTATTACTCCTTGTTGCGGCGTGCAACCCCCTCTCACCAGACAAATCACATTTCATCTCTTTATTTATAATAAAGTTTCACAAATCAAATTTCAATCATTTCACAATACTTAAGTCTCAATTATCATAAACAGGAAACTGTACCATTCAGAAACTTTACCAATTATCACTACACAGCGAAACCAACCGAAATGTATAATGCAACACTGATAACCAGCTCAACCAGATGTACCACAATGTGACTAAGGAACAAGTAACACTTTCAAAATATTTGAAACAATATTTAACAACGAGTTGACGAACCCAGTAAACATGAAGGCAATAATGATCATAAAACAATTAAACTAGGGATCAATTAAATTGAAAACGCGGAAGGGATCATGTTCAACAAATAATTTGGTGGTGCATAGATACTCGTCACCTCACATATACACCACACACATGCAAATTCACATAGCATTTAAGTTGGGATTCCTATTCCCTCAATTCAAGGTTAAACGAAGCACTTACCTCAAATTCGCAGGTCACTCACTACTCAATTATAACTTTTCCTTTCGAATTCACCTCCAACACACTCGAATCTCGAGTTCCTCTTCTAAAGTCTTACAATACAATTTTTGACCTTTTTTGTCAATTACAACTAAAGCAGGCAAGTTCAAGACTCGAACCAACTGAAGTAAGCAGGCCAATTGTTCGTGGAAAATCTGCAACGACGGAGATGGGCTTCGCAAATTCGTGACCAAGTTTTAGTAAGGCCACTGGAGGCACCTACTTGCACACCATAAACTGAGATATTGTCAACTCCAACGGAAGTTCTACTTTCCATCTTAAGCTTAGTGCCAGCCAAAAGAAAAGGGGCTACAATTGTGGGCATATTTGATGACCCATCTCCTACTTACAATGACAGAACCTCATTGAGAGCAACACAGACACCTCGTAAAGATTTGAGCCATTGAGAAAATGAACGATCACGACCGAAACCTTTTGATCTTTGATTCCGTAACGTTCTAAGGATAAATCCAGCGATTCTTCTCGCCTTTGAAGGTTGGAGTTAGGGTTAGGTTGAAGAGCTTCGAAGATGGCGGTGCCGAAGCCGCTAGGGTCTCTGAACAGTAGTATTACTTTCGGGCCTACCTTCGTTTCTACTTCTGCAACGCAATGACCTAGTTCTAGCACTAAGGTCATCTCCAACCTTAACACCAAATTTCACACTAAATTTTACATTAAAATGGTGCAACATCAAATTTGTTCCAACTATTACATTATATTTTACACCAAAAAAACATATTACTTTACATATTCTTCTCTATCTTCTATATTATATTATTATCTTCTATTTCTTTCTTTTATTTTTATTTCCTTCAAATAAATTCTTTCTTTTTTCTTTTTTCCATATAATTCACATTTACCACTTATATAATCATTTATTACAAAATTATTTTAAAGGATAAATCAACTAAAAGTGAAATCATTGATAAAAGATAATTAAATAAATATTACATCATAGTAAATTTAATTTAAGTACCACATAAATATTTAACTTTTGCCTCTATTCTCCCATAAATGCTCGATTAATGCATTACGAAGTGCGAAATGCGCATCTTTATCCTTAATTTTTTGTGTCTAGCTAAAAATTGTTCAAATCGGTGATCTTCATCTACTGCCATTTCTACCGTAGGAGCTGGACATTCATGTGCATCTTGAATTGGTGCATTAAGATCACGCTCGTCCTCGATTATCATGTTGTGCAGTATAATACATGTGGTTATTATATCATGTAGCACATCTTTTCTCCAAAAACGCGACGGACCTGCAACAATTGCAAAACGAGATTGCAAAACTCCGAATGCACGTTCAACATCTTTTCGACATGATTCTTGTCTCATTGCAAAATATCTCTTCTTCGCTGAACATGTCTCCCGAATAGTTTGCACAATAGTAGACCATTTTGGATATATATCGTCGGTTAAATAATAACCCATGTCATATTCCCTTGAATAACATAACGGGCTGAAGGAGCAATACCATTCGCGAGAAGGAGCAATACCATTAGATATCTTACATTTGCAATTTTCATTTTTAAATAATGGTTATAATTATTATTATACAATTATAATAATAATAAAATTAACTTATAATTTTATATAAATATAATATATACCAAAATTAATATATTAAAAAATTGAATATAAAATTAAAATTATAAAGATCTTAATATAAAAATTAATTATATACACAATATATGATAAATTAAAAGTATAAAAAGTATAAAAATGAATAAAATAATATTAAACTAAATTTGGTGTTGATGAATAGTGTTGCACCAAATTTGGTGCAACACTATTCACGCTCTATAATAGTGCAATATTTAGTGTTGGGTTGGAGCAAAATAACACTAAATTTGCACCAAATATAGATTTGGTGCAAAATTTAATGCAAAGTTGGAGATGGCCTAAACGCGCATGTTTATATTACAATTTCTTAATTATCAACTTTTTTATTTAATTAAAAATTCAGCAAAATAATTTTCTTTAAAAATTGATTTCTAAAGCTAGGGACCTCGAAATTCAATTTTCGATCATACGCACAATTCCCATATTTTATTGCGGACCTCTCGAGATCGTCGGAACACAGATCCGGGTCCGTTTACTCAAAATATTGACCAAAGTCAACTAAAATAAAATTTTAACTCTAAAAATTATTATTTCTTATATTTTCATATAAAAGCTTCCTAGTTTCACGTCTAGAATGCGCACGCAAATCGATGTAATTATAATTAGTCTTTTTATGTCTAATAAGCCTAGAACGGAGTCTTAATTCATGAAATGACCCCTTGGGTCATCACATTTCAACCTTACAATTTTTATCAAAAATTCATTTCTCGAGCTTGGGACCTCGAAATTCGATTTCGGGCATACGCCCAGATCCCATATTTTATTACGGACCCGCTGGGACCGTCGGAACACGGGTTCGGGTCTGTTTACTCAAAATATTGACCAAAGTCAACTAAATATCATTTTAAATTTCAAAATTTGTTATTTCTTCTATTTTTTCACATAAATGCATTCCGGAATTACGCTCGGACTGCGCACGCATATTGAAAAGGATAATTATAAGATTTTAAAGGCTAATGAATATGGAATAAGTCCTAAAATATAAGATGGCCCAAGGGTCATCACACCCTGTAAGGCATATAACAGTCGTGGAGCACAAAATAAGCAGAAAAATGGGGGAACAAGACTATAACTTTCGAAACAAGCGGCATGATCGTTACATGTGCATACACTAAAACTAATGTATGTAGAAACAAGAATCTATAAATATAGAATACAAATAGTAGAAAAATGAATTGAAAGCAAAATGTGTGCGGTAGTGAGCAAGTGTTCTTGCAAAATCAATAAAAGAAGAAGAAAATGTGCAAGTGTGCAAAGTGTTGCAAAAAATTACAAGACCCCGTCCCTTTAATTATTCATTGTATAAAGAATATTATAATTACTTTTCAGTTTGTCTCATGGTTATCACTCAAAGGATAAAAATTATATTTAGTTACATCAAAGGTCATATCACATCAAATGTCTAGTCACATCAATGTCATGTCATATCATGATGTCTTGTCACGATATTGACGTTACTTTAGGTTTGACTAAATTTGATTCATATTTTGAAATAAATTATATTGACTTCCAAATAATTTCTAGGATGTGCTATAAAATTTAAAGATAATTATTTAATAAAAAAGATGATTTGTATTATTTATTAAAAATATCAACTACTACAATAATATTGCAGTAATTATTATTTTATTTTTTAAAAGAGAAAAATTGATAGAAAATTCTAATATTTAAAAAATAGGATAATTATCAATAAATTGTATTAAAATTTCGAAAAAACCACAAAATTTATAATATTTAACTAATTGCAATAAAATAACTAAAACTCCTATATTTTGTAAAAATAAGAATAATTATCAATAAAATTACATTAAAGCTAAAAATGTACAAAAGTCAATATTTTATTATTTTTTGACTAGGAAGCCTGCAGAGGTTATTTTAAATACGGAGGGTCAAAATTAAGTGTTAGCAGTAAATGAATAGACAGGGGACTCCGTGTGCTGCGGACCGTAACATGGAATGCAGCTACCACAATGTCTCCTCAGCAGCAGTGTCAATGTTTTGTATGACCACTAAATGTAATTGTCTCAGTACCTGCAAAATTAGTGCAGAAGTGTAGTATGAGTACGTAAATCAACGCGTACCCAGTAAATATCTAGTCTAATCTCAAAAAAGTGGTGGTGTTGGTCGACATCAACACTTACTAGTGGTCCAGTAATCAAGGTACAATAAAAATAGGCGGGTATGAAGCATAGCAAATAAAAGCAACAATAACATATATTTGTGTATAACACGATCCTCAACAGAAGAATAAACAAGAAATCCTCAATTATTAAATACTAACTCGGATGGAATATAAATGACTAATATGAGGTGTAAATGTCAAATCCGAATCAGTATACTCGTATAGCACCGACTCTTTATCAAAATATTACACATGATTCTATCGAGGCGAACGGCTCGATCCCATAAGAGTGATTATAAAATATCTCGTCGTGATCGTATATCCCACTCCTATAATACCGTCGGGTTGTATGACCCGATCCATAGATTCATCTCATAATACAGTCGATGCATCCGTTTTTGTAACGACCTGGCCGGTCGTTTTGAGAGTTAGTGCCCCGATCCCCTGATAATTGTGTCTTCCATATCTTAGTATGCTAATGGAACGAGTCGGAGAGTTGAGTGATGAAAATTTGAGTGTTTTCGGACATATAGTCCTTTAAGGTGAGCTTTAACCTTAGAAATTGGACCGTAGCGGGAGCTGTGTGAAGACGGATCCGGAATGGAAATCCGTCGACTCCGTTAGCTCCGTTGAGTGATTTCGGGGTTGGGAGCGTGTTCGGAATGTGTTTTCGAGGCAAGACGTAGATTTAGGCTTGAATTGGCGAAAGTCAGAATTTCGGCGATTTCGGCCGATAGGTGAGATTTTGATATTGGACTCGGAATGGAATTCCGAAAGCGACAGTAGGTCCGGAATGTCATTTATGACTTGTGTGCAAAATTTGAGGTCATTCGGACGAGTTTAGATGTGGTTCGGCGTCGGGGGTGAATTCTTGAAAATTCCTATGATTCTTAGGCTTGAATCTATGCATTTTTGGGTATTTTGATGTTATGGGACGTGTTTTTAAGGCTCGACTAAGTTGGAATGAGGTATTGGGGTCAGTTGGTGGTTTTGGTTGAGGTCCCGGGGGCCTCGGGGTCGTTTCGAATGCTTAACGGAAGAATTTGGAACTTGGCAAATTGCTGAACCAGACTCCTTCTGGTGTTTTCGCACCTGCGATGGAATTCCCGCAGGTGCGAGCTCGCAGGAGCGGCCCCCTAGTCGCAGGTGCGAGGTTGGGCCAGTCCTTCCCAGTCTCCGCAGGTGCGATTGGGTTTACGCAGGTGCGGAACCGCACCAGCGAAAAAAGGCCCGCATGTGCGACCTCTATCCAGCTTAAGTGAAACCCGCACCTGCGATACCTTTTCCGCAGGTGCGGTACCGCAGGTGCGGTGAAAGGGACCGCAGGCGCGGAAATCCCTGTTCATATTCCAATAATTCGAGGGTGGGGGAGGTTGACCAGTGGTCGCAGGTGCGACCTGGGTCCCGCAGGTGCGAAGCCGCTGGCGCGACCAAACGACCGCAGGTGCGGCCCCAGGCGATCTTATGTGACTTCAGCACCTGCGATGGAATTTCCGCAGGTGCGGTGAAAGGGACCGCAGGTGCGAGATCCCTGTGTGTTTATTCCAAAAATCCGAGGGTTTATGCTATTTTCACCATTTTGAATTGTGGGAGCTCGGGAAAGGCAATTTCTGAGGGGATTTTGCTTGGGTATTCAAGGTAAGTGATTTCTAACCACCATATGTTATCTTCCATGATTCTAATCTTAAACCCCACCCTTAAATTCGAGATTTTTGAGTAGAAGTTTGGAAAAATTGGAAGAAACTTCTTAGACCAAGCTTTGGGTTTTGATTGGGTATTCGACCTCCGATTTGAGGGATTTTCATATGGTTAGACTCGTGAGTGAATAAGGGTTCAGAAAATATAAATTTTACCCGAATCCGATACGTAGGCCTGAGGGGCGTTTTGGTCAAATTTTCTAATTTCACGTTTTAATTCTGAAATAATTAGTTATCTTGATTTCTTTAATTTATATTTACATTATACCATCAAATTGAATAGATTTGGGCCACCCGGAGTTGGATACTTGTGGCAAGAGCGTGATTATTGATTGATTTGCACAGTAGACGCAAGTGGCTTGCCTAACTCTGTGTTGGGGAATTTTCCTTAGGCATTTTACTTGTTTTTGCTATAAAAACCCCGTGTACGTGAGGTGACGAGCGCGTGCACGGGATATTTTCACTGAAGTTTCATAGTTTTTTCTACAAAATGCTTCCTTTTCAACTCTATTATTACTGTTATCATTTAAATTGCATAATAACTTAAGATTTATCATGGTAAATTGATTTCTAACTGATTTTCCAGTCGTTACTATTCTTTGAAAATGATTTAACGATTTTACTTCGAGAGTTACAACTGGTTTTTCCTCAAACCCTTAAACTACGTTATTTTGGAGATTTACTTTCTATTACGTATAAATACAGGGATTGCGGGTATAGACCTGAGCCTTTTCCTCATTCTGCATTGCATACAGGGATTGCGGGCATAGACCTGAGCCTTTCCCTCATACTGCATTGCATACATAGGGATTGCGGGCAGAGATAAAAGTAAAGGGTACGGAAGCTAAATTGGCCAAATACCGAAGGCACGTGACTACTCGCGAAATAAGAGGACCAACTTGTCCCAGACAAACTTTGAAGAATCGACAAAACTCGATGATAACAGGGTCGATGGGAGGCTTGAATCCTAATGTGAAGGGATAAGTATAGACATAAGAATACCCAGTCTTGTAAGAGGTTATTCTTAGGTTATCTCTAGGAACAAGAACAGGAAAATCATGCTTCCAATAACAATCCATGCGTACGAGAGACACTAAACCCTCTGTTATTTGGGTAGGATAAAGGTCATCATTGTCATGTGAAGACATTGAAGAAAGTTGTTCACTCATGGCCTGACTATCCTTGGCAAAAGAAAACTCTGCAGGAACAATCTCATCGACTCTCGGCTCACGAAGTGGTTCATTGTGTTCTCTACTTTTTGATGAAGATCTAGAAGCCCTAGCCCTCGAAGAAGACGAAGGAATATTAGACCTAAAAGATGTCGAGGGAGAAGAATAAGAAGAAGAACCCCTGGAAGGAGTAGAATTTAAGCTCCTAAGCCTACCGCCCCTCATACTCCGTGTTGGAGCAGAAGAAAGAGTCAGTTCATCTACAATGATGACCCTTTTAGAATGCTGGTTTGAAAAAGACACATTTACGAAGATGAAGAATTTACAAATAAAGAAAGAAGGTTAGAAGTTTTTCGTGAAAGTAAAGAAAGGAAAAGGGGTATTTATACTCAAAAGAGACCGTCAAAAAATGGAAAAAATAGTGATGTGAAAGTCATAATTGAAGTTGTCACTTCGAGACTGATGCAACCACAAAAAGCCCTAAAAGGCGCTGAATAATTGCAGAACCAATCCGGGAATTCCATGTGGAACGGGCATTAAATGGAAGTGACAAGCGACGCATACATTCAGAGACGGATGGAATGGTACGAGTGAAGCGGCGGCAAAATATTCCCGACATAAATGAGTATCCATTTACCAAATATTAAATCGATAAATAAATGGTAAGTGGGGGGACTATGTGTATTGGTAAAAATAAGCTTCGCACGTGTACTAATTATGATGACTCAGCAATCCATGTGGAGCAATGGAAACATGAAAACTAGACGAGACTTTCTGAAGAGGTATGAAACAAAGAGGGCCGAAAAAGCATACCCACGAGGTAATCAGATACAGGAATCTCAACCTAATTGAGGAGACGAAGAGACACGGTCAGAATGAATCAGGATGAAATAAAGGTTTCGAGGACCTTCAATCCATGAGCCAAACGTTACATAATCTTCACGCAACAGTTACGATTAGTCATTGTGACGTTAGATTAATGCCATTATTAGTCATTAATTCTCAATCACTGAAAAGAGTAGACATTATATTAAGAAATTCCCTATATAAGGGAATAAAATATAACTTGTAAAGACATGTTCGAACCACTACTGAAATATACTTTCTTTTTACGCATCTTTACTGCTTTCTACTTGCAAATTTACTACTATTTCCATATTCTTTTGGTTATCAGAAACCCGTGTTCTTCTTAAAATAGCTTTGGCAGAGAATCTAATTCTTTGGTTAAATAAAAACAAAGAAGATACCCATTTATGTAGGGAGGGGGTCACGAAATAGCACCTAAAAATAAGAAAATAAAGTCCTAAACTAC
Organism: Nicotiana undulata; assembly: GCA_005239495.1. Lineage (NCBI taxonomy): Eukaryota > Viridiplantae > Streptophyta > Magnoliopsida > Solanales > Solanaceae > Nicotiana > Nicotiana undulata. The sequence goes on from ML243618.1 coordinate 19,662, forward strand.
TTTGGAAACCAAGTCCAACTACCTTAAGACAAGAAAAATACTAGGAAGCAAAAACCAAGTCCTTCTTGGAAAGTAATTCCAAAAATCTTAGTAAAAGGAAAACATAACCTTACTAACTAGGAAATCAATAACTATAATCCCAAAATATATAGAAATAAGTTTCAAACCAATCTTGAATAGAATCTTGAAAATCTTGGAAATCTCTAAGGAAATTTGCAAGCAACTTAGCACCAACTTGAACTCAACATATAGCACTACTATTTTACCCTTCATGGACATCAAGTAAGTCCTTTTTATGCTATAAAAACGTTGTTTTAAGTAAGACTTCATAGGTTGCAAGTTTGGACACATTTTAGGTGCCAAATTGGTCCAACAATGGCCTGATTTGGACCTTCTTCAAAAGATGTTTCTTGGGATCTAATCCATTAATTTGGTCCATAAAATAACTATAACACCTAGTAACTCATATCCTTTATCCTTAAGCTCTTTCTCCCAACTAACAACTTCCTGAAGTCCAATGACCTTGTTTTGAAACTTTTTAGCTTGAGATCTTGTTAAAGGCCCTCTTTGAGATTCTAAAGCTTCATCCTTGTCCTTTAATAGCTTTGACCTTCCTATGATGCTATCATATTGATAACAACACGATAGGGGTCCAAGAATTACTAAAGAAAATCAAGAAACGTGCGAAAGCTAAAAGAAAATAAAGAAACAAAAAAAAGATGCAAAATTAAAGATAGATTGAATTCAAGAAACTCTTTCTTGAATTCAAGAAGTCTATTCTTGAAGTTGAATCCTAACAACAACAATTAGCTAATGAAGAACTAATCGCCTTTGGTAGAGACTTAAAAATAAGAGATAGATTGTGAAACCCGACCCTTTAGAATAACAAGAACAACAATAAGCCTAAACTTATCACCTTTCTTGAATACCTAGAAGTGATCTAAGATTTCGAAAAAGGTTTAATCTTACCACCTTAAGTTGAGTCTTGAAGGTTGAAGAATAAATCCAAGAGTAGCCACACACATGAGTGCAAGAAAATCTCACAATTTTTATTGATATTTTCTATAATAATCTATGTCTAATAACAAAGAAGACACCCCTTTATTGTCACCATCCCAAACACTTAGTCGTGATGGCGCCTGTCGTGGAATCAGGCAAGCCACACATCTCATTGAAGCAAAGTTTGTTTCTCATAAAATTTATAAATTTAGAAACAATAGTGTCAATAATAATCCATTTGAAAGTTTAACATCATTTAAAAATACAATTTAAAAAAAAAATCCAAATCCCAGATCTAGTGTCACTCAGCCACGAGCTACTATGAGCAAAATATCAAAATGTAGAGCTGACATAAACATGTCTGAAGAAAAACAAAATACAATGGGAAGATAAAGAAGGAGAAATCAAGGTTGCGATCGCCAACTGCTATCTCGAAGACTCCAATGAACTCTCGATCGGCCAATCAACCACTGCTACCAGGCCTCGATGAACCTGGATCTGCACAAAAGGTGAAGGGGGTAACGTGAGTACACCAACTCAGAAGTAACGAACCCAAAATATGGGTTGAGGGGTAGTGACGGACTAAACCTCAGAATTTACTATGAACAAAATACAGAAATTAGACATGTTAACAGTTTATCAGAAGATTAACAAAACTATGCCAAGTATGCCTAGTATACTATACATGCCAATATATATAAATATATGAAACCAGTGTGGAGATGCACACAGTGCTCACAACCTCACACAGAAGTCCACTCAGTACCATATATGGCTGTCAGGCCCAGGGAACATCCGTGCCGGAATGTACATGAGCACCGGTGACTGTGGTCAGTCAATACTGAGAAAAAGGCCAATCTAGCCCCACGGAGAAGATCCATCTCCAGAATACAACACTCGGACAAGATCCATGTTAAGGGACGATCCATCTCTCACATATCATCAACTTCGGACAAGGTCCATGTCCAGGAAAGATCCATCCCTCAATATCAATTCGCTCACTGGGGTGTAAAGACTACGGAAGGGCTCTTATAAGATCAAGCGCTATATCAAGCCAACGAAGGCATGATAAGAGTATCGTTGCGGTGTGCAATCTGATCTCATAACTATCTCAATAACAGGCTCTCGACCTCACTCAGTCATTACTCTCCAGTCTCGCTCACATGGGTCACAGATGCAAAAATCAGCCCGAAACAATGATAAATATGCATACAATTAACAATTAATGAGACTGAGGCATGAAATGATATGCTATGACAGGACTGAGTATATGAAATCAATAATCACATAAAGAGACAGTAATATACAACCAATCGGGTCTTTGCATCTTCGGCGTGAAGCCTTAGCACTTACACTTAACATGGCTTCTAACATGTTCACATTTACCACATTAATAGAAGAGCGGATATGAATCTGCAATAGCTACTAGACGCTGACATGGGATGAGCCAGGCCACAAATTACTCGTGTGCACGGTCGCACGCCCGTCACTTGGCATGTGCGTCACCTTAATTATAGTCATATATCATATAGTTCGGGGTTTCGAACCCTCAAAACCATGTTTTAGAATGTTACTTACCTCAAAACAGGCTAAAATCCTAGCCCACAATGCCTTTGCCTCTAGACTCAGCCTCCGAGTGCTCCAAATCTACCAAAATCAAATTTATATCATGATTTCCAAGGGACGAAGCCCATTCAAAAATTATCAAAATTAATCAAAAATCCCGAAATTGGCCAAACCCGACCCCCAGTCCCACACCTTGAAATCCGATATAATTTACATGACAAGAATCCGCATCCTCCTACGAGTCTATACATACCAAGAACATCAAAATCGGACCTCAAATGACCCTTCAAATCCCTATTTTAAAGTCTCTAATTACAAGCCCTAATTACCCAATTTTGGTACTAATTTCCAACAAACTTCACCACTAATCAGTCCATTAATCACATATAAATGAGTTTTAAGTCCAAAAGTCTTACCTCCACGAAGAACTCTCGAATCTCTCTTTAAAACCCTTCAAAAAGCTCCAAACCCGTGTAAAAATGGTGGAAGAATGACCAAAATTTTCTAAGGGTCCTATTTATATGTTCTGCCCAGCGATGACCGCACCTGTGGTCCTTTTATCGCACATGCGGACCCGCACCTGCGATCCCAGGTGCGCACCTGCGCATTTCACTTAAAGGGCCATTTTTCCGCACTTGCGACCAATAACGACCCGGCCGGTCGTTCCGTGGAATTAGCCCCATTATTCCTATTTTTTCCTTTTCATGCTTTGTTTAGTATGTTTATGATGTGTCGAGGTTGCTTGGTTCGGGTTCGGAGTAGTCGTGGTGAGAATTGAGACATTTAGTCTCTTAGACTGGCTTAATAATGGAAAAAGTCAACTGGGAGTTGATTATTGGTAAACGACCTAGGAATGTAGATTTCATGGCTCGGATAGCTTCGTTGGGTGATTTGGGGCTTAGGAGTGTGTTCGTAATGTGGAGTCGATGTCCGGTGTAGAATTAGGCTTGAATTGGGGAAAGTTAGTTTTTGGCGATTTCCGGTCGGTAGTGGAAAATAGGCTAGCAGGGTCGGAATGGAATTCCAAAGTTGGAGCAGATTCGTAGTGTCATTTTGGATATGTGTGCAAATTTGTAGGTCAATCGAACGTGTTTTGGATGGTTTCAGCATCCTTGGTGAAATTTAGAAATCTCAACGTTCATAGGCTTGAATTCGAGGTGAATTTGGTGTTTTTGCGTTTCTTTGGGTGTTTCGAAGGATCGAATAAGTTTTAATGAGGTTGTGGGAGGTGTTGGCATGTTTGGTTGAGGTCCCGAGGGCTTCGGGTGAGTTTTGGGTGGTTAACGGATCAATTTTTGGTCTTGAAAGATGGCAGATTTTTCTGGTGTTTTGGTTCTGGATTTCTCTTATGCGATCACATAGGGACTCCTAAGATCGTGTAAACTTAGCAGAGGGGGCTGGATAAGTTGAGCTATGCGATCGCAAAAGGGAGGATGCGACGCGTGTGAGGGCAGTCTTTGTTGTTCGCGAACGCGTGACCTTGTTTGCGGTCGCCTAGAAGGAAGGGAGCGAGTGAGGTCGAGATGGCTACGCTTCACGATCGTGTGAAGGGTTTTGCGGTTGCATGGGTTTGAGTCTCGCTGAATCGCGATCGCGTGTTGATGTCTGCGATCGCATAGGGTAATTTTGTGGGGCAGCATATTTGTTCTTCGCGATCGCGTGAGGAGTTTTGCGGTCGCAGTGAGTAATTCCCTGGGCAGATTCTTTTTAAGTTCAAAATGAGGGTTTAGTCTATTGAATAGATTTTCAGTAGAGTTCTTGAGGTAAGTATTCTTCAATCACATTTGGGTTAATTCCATGATTTAGCCTTGATTTTGTATCATTAATTGGAGGAATTAGAGTGGAAATTCGGGAAAAATGGGAGGAAAGATTGAGAATTTCTTTTGATGATTTGAGTGGGCAATTAAGGAAGGATTTTGGTGAATTTGATATGGGTAGACTCATGAGGGAATAAGGATTCTAGTTTTGTGATTTGTATCGAATTCCAAGACGTGGGCTAGAGGGCCGGGTTTGGCCAATTTCGGGATTTGTGCCTAATTGTGATCATTTTCATATGGGTTTCGCCTCCCTAGCATATTTTGATGTTATTAATCTGATTTTGATAGACTCGGAGCTTTTGGGAGCCGATTCGAGGGGCAAGAGCGTCGCGGAGTAGTTTGAGGTAAGTAACGATCGTAACTCTAGACCTGAGAGTATGAAACCCCGGTATTTTATATTGTTTTGGTAAATGAGGTGACACACATGCTAGGTGACGAGCGTGTGGGCGTGAAACGATAGGGATTGTGACTTGGTTCGTCCCGTAGAGACTATTAAGCCGCGTATTTGATTTGAAATCATATTATATGCCATATTTTAGAGATTTATACTATGTTTTGGGATGTATGCCATGATTGAGGCCTTGTGCCGACCTATTTAGACCCTTAGGGGTAATTTTTCGCTATTATCACACTATTTTTGGTAGAAAAACTTATGAACTCAGCGATGCTTTATATTTGTAGTTGTTACCAATGTTATCACACTGTTTTAAAATACTGAGAGGTATTTTGGGCTAAGTCCCGTGAGTGGAGATGAGTTTCCCGAGTGGCTTGAGAGAATGACTGAGTGAGGCCGAGAGTCCAGTATGTGAGGATAGTTATGGATCGGGCTGCACGCCGCAGAAGATATTATATGGATCGGGCTGCACGCCGCAACAAATATTATATGGACCGGGCTGCACGCCACAACATATATATATATATATATATATATATATATATATATATTGGAGCGGGCTACACGCCGCAGCAATATAGCGCTTGGGCTGTAGGAGCCCCTCCCGGAGTCTGTACACCCCCAGTGAGCGCAGTCGACTACTATCTGGTTACTTACCGAGTTGGCGTACTCACGTTGTCGTGCCCCCTTTTTCTATCGCAGGGTTAGGTACGGAGAGATCGGGTTTATGACATTCTGGACAACTCCTTAAAGGAAAATGGTTTAAGGAAGAGTCGCCACCTAACGATTTTTATGGTGGTAAGGGCTCGAAATTATCCCAAGGGGAAGGTGTTAGGCACCCCTCAAGATCCACAACTATGGGTCCCACCCAAGAAATTTTGTGAATTTGGACGATGAACAAGTAGCAAGCAAGGTTCATATAAGAGGGGATTTCAAACAGGTATGAAAATCTTTAAAGGTTTAGAGAAAAACATTAGAATAACATTTGAAAAGAAACGGTCCTAGGTTTAAAGTAATACAGATCACATAATGCAATATCCGGTATGTCACGCCTCGAAGAAGGGCTACACGTGGTATTAGCGCACCGGTCATCATATCCGTATTCTACCCTTCCCACCCCGTAAAGGTTATTTAAAGCGTGTGTGTTGGTCACGAATGCTTTTTGCGTGCTATTACTCGTCCCATCCTATCAGTCCTGGAGGGTGTTTAGGACTACTATTCCTACAAGGCGAGTACTAGG
>ML243620.1:0-31606 GCA_005239495.1 Nicotiana undulata
CAAATTCACTACCCAATTCTTGATTTTTCCACTAATTTAGTAGGTAATCCCATTAATTATGCAGGCATGAAACTAGTATTAGGAAGGAATTAACTTACCTTAATAGTAGCTAGGCCGTGGTGTGCCCCTCCCAAGCTCACAAGTCTCTGATGGGGGTTTTTGGTATGGAAGGAATGAAGAAATCCCGAGTTTGGCACTTTAAACACAGTCTGCCTACAGGGGTTTCCGCACCTGCGACCCTGGGGCCGCACCTGCGAGGAAGTGGCTGCACCTGCGGAAAATGGCCGGGGGAGCTGGGTTCGCACCTGCGAAGTTGGGGGCCGCACCTGCGAGGAAGTGGCTGCACCTGCGGAAAATGGCCGGGGGAGCTGGGTTCGCACCTGCGAAGTTGGGGGCCGCACCTGCGAGGAAGTGGCTGCACCTGCGGAAAATGGCCGGGGGAGCTGGGTTCGCACCTGCGAAGTTGGGGGCCGCACCTGCGAGGCTGGGACCGCAGGAGCGGTCCCGCACCTGCGGCTCGCCAACCGCACCTATGGTCACACCAGCAACAGCTGCACCAGCAGTTGTTTTAGCTAGTTTTTAGCCCCGTCAGGGGATCTGGGAGGCACCTGGGCCTACCCGAGCCCCCGTCCAAAAATACCAACAAGTCCAAATCATTATACGGACTTTCTCGAGCCCACAAAACACTACGAACAACGCTAAAACTCAAAATCACATCCCAAAACCCCTGAATTCATAACTTAAGACTTTCAAACTCTAGATTTCTATAAAATGCGCTGGACAGACCTATACGACTCGGAATGACATCAAATTTCACAAGCAAGTTATAAACGACCATACGAAACTATTCCCGGTCTCGGAATCACATTCGGACCTTGATAACATAAAATCACGTTCCAAACCAAATTTCAAATTCTATGGAAATCCTCAAAACTTCATTAACTCTCAATTTTCCATTTCTGATCCGAAACATATCAAATCAAGCCCGTTCCTTACCAAATTTCATCGATAACTCAAATAACGCATATAGAAGCTATTCCGGGATCCGGAACCATAATACGGGCCCGGTAACACATATTTCACGTCAAAATTCATTTTCAAAAGTCTTTATTATTTTCAGAAAATAATTTTCTTTAAAAATTCATTTCTCAGACTCGGGACCTCGGAATTCGATTCCGAGCATACGCCCAAGTCCCATATTTTCCTACAGACCTTCCAGGACCGGCAGATCACGGGTTCGGGTCCGTTCACCAAAAATATTGACCAAAGTCAACTTTAATCAATTAATTATTATAAATTCAACTCTTTATCAAGTTTCCACATAAAGGCTTTCCGGCTACGCGCCCAGGATGTGCACGCACATCGAGGTAAGATTAACGAAGGCTTTTGGGGCCTCGGAACACAGTCATAATCAAATTTACATAGGATGACCTTTTGGGTCATCACATGAGGGGGTTGTGGAACTACTTGGAAGCTGTTAAGCAAGGTATTACTGATCCTTAGATAATAATGGGATACTTTAACTCAATTCTAGATATAGATGATAGGGTTGGGGGAATCAAGTGGCAGTAAATGAGGTGGCGGAGTTACAACAATGTGTGGATGCCTGTGGGCTAATAGAACTACCACCAAAGGGAGCAAGTATACATAGAGTGATATGCAAGGAAGTAATAGGGTGTTTTCTAAAATAGATTGGGTATTTGAATGATGAGTGGCTGCATCAAATGCCCGACTATGTAGTTGTTCACCTCAAAAAAGGGATCAACGACTATTGCCCAGTGAAGATTGAACAAATAAGAAATGAAAGACATTCTAGTAGACCTTTTAAGTATTGCAATGCATGGGCAAACCACCCAGATTTATTGGCCAGAGTAGCAGCAAATTGGACAACACCAATTGAGGGATGTATCATGTTGCAAGTGGTGAAGAAATTGAAGTTACTTAAACAAAGTTTAAAGGAGTTAAATAGGCATCATTTCAGGAATATATTGACTGAAGCAATAAAGGACAAGGAGGCACTAATTTTAGCACAAGTAGCACTGCAAGGCAATCCAATAGATCATGGACAACAAGAACAAGAGAGAAACAATTTTCAAAGATATCGAAAATCATTATATCTAGATGAAATGTTTCTTCAACAAAGAAGCAAAGTAAACTGGATCAAACTGGGAGATGACAATACAAAATATTTCCTTTCAGTTATTAAGCACATGAAACTTCAGCAGGCAGTTCTCCAACTGACAATTGAGCCTAATATAGTGCAGACAAAACCTGAGGCCATAGCCAATATCTTTGTGAGGTTTTACAAAGATTTGTTGGGAGGAAGGAAAGGTGCATAACCAGGGCATTTGCAAGTTTTATAAGGAATGGGCATACGCTATTAGTGGATCAACAGTTGAAACTTGTAAGAGAGTACACAGGGAAAGAAGTAAAGCACACCATGTATAGTATAAACATAATAAAAAATCCCAGCTCCACATTGCTATGGTAGTGATTATTTCAAGAGAGAATGGAGTATAATAAGGGAGGATGTGACTAAGGCAGCCCTACAAGTCTTCAGAACGAAATTCTACCATGATGACTTTGATTCCCAAGGTAGCAGAACCGTAATTTGCAAGCTAGTTTAGGCCCATTTCTTGCTGCAATGTACTATATAAGTACATATCTAGAATGATATGCAATAGACTGAAGAAGGCTATAACTCACTTAATCTCTGATAACCAGACTGCTTTTTTGTAGAATGAATATCATTGGTCCACAATATCCTGAAATCTCATGACCTCATGAGGCACTATTGTGATGACCCAAAAGGTCATCTTATGTAAATTTAATTATGACTGTGTTCCGAGGCCTCGAAAGCCTCCGTTAATCTTACCTCGATGTGCGTGCGCAGCCCGGACGCGTAGCCGGGAAGCCTTTATGTGGAAAACTTGATAAAGAGTTGAATTTATGATAATTAATTGAATAAAGTTGACTTTAGTCAATAACTTTGGTAAACGGAACCGGACCCGTGAATTTGCGGTCCCGGGAGGTCCGTGGAAATATATGGAACTTGGGCGTATGCGCCGAATCGAATTCCGAGAACCCAAGTACGAGAAATGAATTTTTAAAGAAAATTGTTTTCTGAAAATAATAAAGGCTTATGAAAATGAACCTTGATGTGAAACCTGTGCTTCCGGGCCCGTATTATGGTTTCGGAGCCCGGAACAGGTTCAATATATGTTACTTAATTTATCTGTGAAATTTGGTAAGTAACGGGCTTGATTTGACGGGTTTTGGATCAAAATGGGAAATTTAGAGTTAATGAAGTTTTGAGAAATCTCATAAAATTTGAAATTTGGTTTGGAATGTGATTTTATGATCCCGAGGTCTGAATGAAATTCCGAAATAGGGGATAGTTCCGTTATGTCATTCATGACTTGTCTGCAAAATTTGGGGTCGTTCCGAGTAGTATAGGTCGGTCTGGCGCTTTGTGATAGAAATCAAGAACTTAGAAATCCTCAAGTTTGATCCTAGGGGTTTTGAGGGGTGATTATTAGATTTAGCGCTGTTTTGGGTGTTCCGAAGGCTCGAGCGAGTCCGTATTATTAGTTAGGACTTGTTGGTATATTTGGACGGGGGCTCGGGTGGGCCCAGGAGCCTCCCGGACTAAACACGAGGCCAAAAACAAGCTGAAGATGTAGCTGGTGCACCTGATCTGGTGTGACCGCAGGTGCGGTTGCCCAGCCGCAGGTGCGGGACCGCAGGAGCGGTCCAAGCCTCGCAGGTGCGAAGGTTCCGCAAGTGTGGTTCCTTTTCCGCAGGAGCGGAACCGCAAGTGCGGTCTCCAGCTCCGCAGGTGCGACCCCAACCCCTCTTGCCCAATTTCGCAGGTGCGAGACCGCAGGTGCGGTCCTCGAGCCGCAGGTGCGGAACCCTTGTAGGCCAGGCAGTGAAATTTCATTTAAACACGGGATTGAGTCATTCCTTCCCTTTTCCATCTTCCTCCTTGTGTTATTTGGGAGTTTCCAAGAGGGACTTAAACCTAGTACTTGAGGTAAGTAAATTCCCTATCTAGCATTAGTTTCAAACGTTAATTCCTAGTTAAATTCCCTACTAAATTATCTAAAATCATAGAATTAGGTAGTAATTTTAGGGTTCTCGAGGACTTAGTGATTTTTCCATTTTAGGCCATGAATTCAAGTAGAAATCACACCTTAATGATCCTTAGGCTATGGGTGAGTGATCCCTTCGAGAATTTTGGAATTTCAACATGCGGGACCGGGGTTGGAATTTTGGAATTCTTCAAGAATAGCGATTTTATTGATTAGCTAAGATAACTATCCGCATTGTGCATGCATTGATATTATTGTATACCTTTTTGGCTAGTTGCGAGTCCTCAGTTGTAGAGTTCTGAGTTTCAGGCGAAATTGTGGTCCGAGGAGTAGATTCGACACAAGGTGAGTCTCCTTTCTAACCTTGTAAGAGGGAATTGTCCCCATAGGTGATGTATATGCTATGTGTAAATTGTTTGGGGGCTACGTACGCTCTAAGTGACGAGAGTCCGTACGTAGCGGCTATTATTGTTATGTCCGGGTAGTTAGACCCACATCATGCCTTATATGCTTCCTCGTAATGCCTTATATGCTTCCTCGTTATGCCTTATAAGCTTCGTTGAAATGCTTTATATGATTCATTGTGACGATATATGTACTATGAGATCATGTTTGGTATAGTATTGTTCCTCTAAGGCTTTATGGAAATTGTTGAGGGGAAAGGAATTTGTTATGAAAATGTAATTGTGATATATATGGGATCGAGCCGTACACCACGGTAGTGTTGAGAAGTATTTGTGATATATATGGGATCGGGTCGTACGCCACGGCAGTGTTGAGAAGTATTTGTGATATATATGGGATCGGGTCGTACGCCACGGCAGTGTTGAGAAGTATTTGTGATATATATGGGATCGGGCCATACGCCACGACAGTGTTGAGAAATACTTGAAATACATATGGGATCGGGCCGTACGCCACGTCGAGTTTAGAAGGTACCTTATGAGAACGGGCCGTACGCCACGGCGGATCTAAGAATTTGTGATTATTGTTTCGTTCAGTGGTCTTACCGTTGAAAGTGCTTTATTGTTTAGTTCAGTAGTTGTTTGGATTTCTGCTCTTGATATGTACTTGTTGCTTATTTCCTGACATGCCTATTGTATTTCATTATATTCTATCATATGTTATTACTGTCGGACCTTAGTGAGTATCGAGTCGACCTCTCGTCACTACTTCTTCGAGTTTAGGCGGGATACTCACTGGGTACATATTTATTTAATATGTACTCATGCTGCACTTCTTCTCTTAACTGTATAGGTTCTGAGGCCGGTGCTTCTGGTTATTGTACCGGAGATAGACGCTGAGCTTGTGGAATTGACTTCACAGTGAGCTGCTTCCTCTGGCGATTTCCAGCAGCACCATGGAGTTTTCACTTACTTTTGTTATTTTCCCCGTCTATTTCATCCAGACTGTGGATTTGTATATACATCACTTTCCCTTGTATATTCCGTTAGTATGCCCATGACACTTGTGACACTAGTTCCTGGCACACGTGTAGTGTATATTTTTGGTTTTGGGTTGTATATGCATTCATATGCTTTATTTTGGCCACTTAGTGATATGCATTTATTTTCGTATCTAGCTATCACCATGTTTAAATTTTTAAAATTGGTAAATTGACTTGTTTAATCAAATGGGAAGGGTAACACTTAGTGTAATTCATATTGGCTTGCCTAACCCCGTCATTGGGCGCCATCACGACCGGGATTAGGATCCTGGGTCGTGACAACGTGGTATCAGAGCCCTAGGTTCACATAAGTCTCACGAGTCACGAGCAGGCCCAATAGAGTCTTGTGGATCGATACAGAGACGTATGTACTTATCTTCAGGAGGCTATGGGGTGTTAGGAAACTTCCCTTTATTCATATCCTGTCGTGCAATCTATGATGTACTCAAACTTATTCTTCTATTCTCTCATAGATGGTGACGACGCGTGCATCCGATGCTTCTGGCCTAGGAGATACCGCTGCCCCCCCTGCCCGAGGTTGGGGTAGAGGCAGGGGTAGAGCACCTGCTCGAGGTAGGGGACAAGGGCATCCCAAAGCTACACCAGTGGAACACCAGAGGACCCTATTATGGAGGAGCAGGATGAGGTGCATCCAGTAGCACCTGCTACAGTGGATTTCATGACGGGTCCAGGCTTCCAGGAAGTCATGGGCCATATGCTAAGATTCATGGACACTATGTCCCAGGCTGGTACCCTTCTACTTCCCAAGCGGGAGGGGGAGTCCAGACCTCTACCGCTCGAGCCAGAGGTCAGGCAGCAGCAACACATCATACCCCGGGCACACCGCCCGTGGGAGGGGTTCAGCCCGTATTAGCAGACTCAGAGCCCAGTCCAGTTTCAGAGGGTGACAATCAGAAGATGTTGGATAGATGGACCCGACTTCGCCCTCCAGTCTTCGGGAGTGAGCGGGGTGAGGATGCTCAGGATTTCATTGATAGGTGTAGGGACAGACTGCACAACATGAGGATTTTGGGGTCCCATGGAGTGGATTTCACCACATTTCAGTTAGAGGGCAGAGCTCGCAGGTGGTGGCAGTCATATATTCTCAGCAGACCAGCAGATTCTCCTCCTGTCACTTGTGATCTGTTTGCTCAGCTATTTCTAGACAGATACATTCCACCTTCTGAGAGGGAGGAGCTGCGGGGTCAGTTTGAGCGACTAGAGCAGGTGCAGATGTCAGTGACTGATTATGAGGCTAGATTTTCTGAGTTATCTCTCCATGCCCTTATGATATTGCCTACTGATGCCAAAAGGGTGCGGCGGTTTGTGGCAGGCTTGCATCCAGGTATTAGGGCCTCTATGGCCCGAGATGTGGAGATGGGTACCCCCTACCAGCTTGTAGTCGAGATAGCTCGACAGATTGAGGGTTATCGGTTGAGGAGCAGGGAGCAGGGTCAGTAGGGTAAGCGGGATAAGAGGGTCAGGTTCTCAGGAGAGTTCAGGGATGTTTCAGCTAGGAGCAGGGGTCAATTCGGGGGTGGTCAGCCCAACAGACCTTCATATTAAGCACCCCCACTACCCCCTCGAGGTGGTTCAGTGAGGCCTCAGTTTGGGGTTATGCCAGAGCGTTCCTATCGTCCTTTTGCCATCCAGGGTGCACCCAACAGTTATTCCAGTCATCAGAGATCCTCTAGCTCCTATTTTAGTGCCTTACTAGAGGGTTCACACCGCCTTCCGACTATTCAGGGTTCTTCCTCTTTCAGGCAGCGGGTTGTAGCACCAGGAGGTTGTTTTGAGTGTGGGGAGTCGGGTCATACATGGAGGTATTGTCCCAGGTATCAGGGCAAGGAAGTGCAGCAGAGTTATCAACCTAGGAGTTCGGCATCAACAATTCGGCCACCTCGAGGTGGAGGACAGGTCGACGGGGGTCGTCCTAGAGAGGGAGGCTAGCCAGGAGGAGGTCAGTTAATTCCTGTTCACTCTGAGGGAGTTCAGTCTTCCGGAGCCTCAACTAGATTTTATGCCATTCCGGCCAGATCAGATGCAGTGGCCTCAGACGCCGTAATCACATGTATTATATCAGTATGTGGTAGAGAGGCTTCGGTACTATTTGATCCAGGATCCACGTATTCATATGTTTCAGTACTATTTGCTCATTTTCTGGATGTCCCTCGTGAGTCCTTGGGTTCTTCTATATATGTGTCCACTCCTGTGGGCGATTCTGTGGTGGTAGACCGAGTCCACCGATCTTGTGTGATCACTTTCTGCAGTTTCGATACCGGAGCAGATCTTTTATTGCTGGATATGATTAATTTTTAGGTTATCCTAGTCATGGATTGGCTATCTCCTTATCATGCTGTAATTAGATTGCCATGCCAAGACAGTCACTTTAGCCATGCTTGAGTTGCCTAGGCTAGAGTGGAGAGGTTCTTCAGTTAGTGCCTCCGGCCGGGTCATTTCCTTCATGAAGGCTCGACATATGGTTGAGAAGGGTTGCTTGGCTTACCTTGATTATGTGAGGTACACCACCGTCGAGTCTTCGACCATTGATTCAATGCCGGTGGTGCGAGAGTTTTCAGACGTATTTCCTTCAGATCTTCCAAGCATGCCTCCAGATCGAGATATTGATTTCTGTATTGATTGAGCTCCCAATACTCGGCCTATTTCCATTCCCCCGTATCGTATGGCTCCTAAGGAGCTGAAAGAGTTAAAGGAGCAACTTGAGGAGTTGTTGGCTAAGGGGTTCATCAGGCCGAGTGTGTCGTTGTGGGGTGCTCCAGTCCTATTTGTGAAGAAGAAGAAGGATGGGTCACTATTAAGAATAAGTATCCTCTGTTGCGCATCTATGATTTGTTTGACCAGTTGCAGGGTGCTCGTGTGTTTTCCAAGGTTGATTTGAGATCGGATTATCATCAGTTGAAGATTCGGGCTTCAGATGTTCCGAAGACTGCATTGCGTACCAGATATGGCCATTATGAGTTCCTGGTGATGTCCTTTGGTTTAACTAATGCTCCAGCAACATTCATGGACTTGATGAATAGGGTATTCAGGCCGTATATTGATTCCTTCGTCATCGTCTTCATTGATGACATCTTGATTTATTCGCGGAGCTTGGGTGAGCATGAACAACATTTGAGAGTTGTGCTGCAGACCTTGCGGGAACAAAAGATGTATGCTAAGTTCTCCAAGTGCGAGTTCTGGTTAGATTCCGTGGCATTTTTGGGGCATGTGGTACCCGGAGAAGGTATCAAGGTTGATCCTCAGAAGATTGAGGCGGTTCAGAGTTGGTCACGTCCTACTTCAGCTTTAGAGATCAGGATTTTCTTGGGCCTAGCAGGCTATTATCGCCGATTCGTGGAAGGGTTCTCTTCTATTGCAGCTCAATTGACCAAATTGACTCAGAAGAATGCCCCGTTTCGATGGTCTGATGAGTGTGAGGCGAGCTTTCAGAAGCTCAAGTCAGCTTTGACCTCAGCACCAGTTCTGTCATTGCCTTCTGGTTCTGGGATGTATACCGTGTATTGTGACGCTTCATGAGTCGAGTTGGAATGTGTGTTGATGCAGGAAGGCAGGGTTATTGCTTATGCTTCGTGCCAGCTGAAGGTTCATGAAAATAATTACCCTGTGCACGACTTAGAGTTGGCGGCGATTGTTCATGCTTTGAAGATTTGGCGGTACTATTTGTATGGTGTGTCATGTGAGGTCTACACTGCTCACCGCAGTTTGCAGCATTTATTCAAGAAGAGGGACCTTAATTTGAGGCATCGGAGATGGCTTGAGTTGTTAAAAGATTATGATCTCACTATTTTGTATCACCCGGGCAAGGCGAATGTAGTAGCATATGCTTTGAGTAGGAGGGCAGCGAGTATGGGTAGCCTGGTCTACATTGCAGCGGAGGAGATACCTTTAGCCTTGGACATTCATTCCTTGGCCAATTTCCTTGTGAGATTAGACCTTTCGCAGCCTTGTCGAGTTTTGGCTCATGTAGTTGCTCAGTCTTCATTGTTGGGGGAGATTAAGGCTCGACAGTTTGATGATCCATGCCTTGCAGAGCTTTGGGATACGATGGTCCAGGGCAGGACCAAGGAGATTAATTTGGGCGAGAATGGTGTCTTGAGGCTCCAGGGCCGTTTATGTGTTCCCAATATTGATGGCTTGAGGAAGAGAATTTTAGAAGAGGCCCACAGTTCTCGGTATTCTGATCATGCGGGTGCGACTAAGATGTACCGTGATTTGAAGCAGCACTACTGGTGGAGGCGGATGAAGAAGGATATAGTGCAGTATGTGGCTAGGTGTCTCAATTGTCAGCAGGTCAAGTACAAGCACCATAGGACAGGAGGCTTGTTTCAGCAGATGCCCATTCCTGAGTGGAAATGGGAGCGCATTACCATGGACTTCGTGGTTGGGTTTCCTCGGACTTTGCGGAAGGTTGACGCGGTTTGGGTCATTGTGGATAGATTGACCAAATCTGCGCATTTTATTCCTGTGGCTACTACTTATACTACAGAGAGGCTATCCCAGATTTATGTTCGGGAGATAGTCCGGTTGCATGGTGTGCCGGTGTCCATTATATCAGATCGAGGTCCTCAGTTCACCTCGCACTTCTGGAGAGCATTGCACAGTAAGATGGGCACTCAGATAGATCTCAGCTCAGCATTTCACCCTCAGACTAATGGTCAGTCGGAGAGTACAGTTCAGATTTTGGAGGATATGCTCAGGGCTTATGTGATTGATTTTGGCGGTCAGTGGGACCAGTTCTTGCCTTTGGTGGAGTTTGCATACAATAACTATTATCAGTCCAACATCGAGATGAATCCATTCGAGGCTTTATATGGTCGGCGATGTCGTTCTCCTATCGGGTGGTTTGAGCCTGGCGAGGCCAAGTTATATGGCACAGATCTAGTGAGAGATGCTTTGGATAGGGTGAAGATTATTCAGGAGAGACTCCGCACAGCTCAGTCCAGATAGAAGAGTTACGCAAATTAGCGGGCGCGTGATGTAGCATTTATGAAGGGCGATAAGGTTATGTTGAAGGTTTCGCCGATGAAGGGCGTTATGAGATTCGGGAAGAAGGGCAAGCTGAGCCCCAGGTTTATAGGCCCTTTAGAGGTGTTGAGGCGAGTCGGGGAGGTTGCTTATGAGCTCTCTTTGCCTCCCGCCTTATCAGGAGTTCATCCGGTATTTCATGTATCCATGCTCCGGAGATATCATGCCGATTTCTCTCACGTGATTGATTTCAACACTATTCAGTTAGATGAGAAGTTGGGCTTCGAGGAGGAGCCAGTTGCTATTATCGATAAGCAGGACCACCATTTGAGGTCTAAGAGAATTTCTGCCGTAAAGGTCCAGTGGAGGGGCCAACTAGTCGATGAGGCGACTTGGGAGTCCGAGGAGGACATGCGGAGCAAGTATCCACAACTATTCGGCACTTCAGGTACGATTCTACGTCCGTTCGAGGACGAACATTTGTTTTAGAGGGGGAGATTGTGATGACCCGAAAGGTCATCTTATGTAAAGTTAATTATGACTGTGTTCTGAGGCCCCGAAAGCCTCCATTGATCTTACCTTGATGTGCGTGCACAACCCTAGCGCGTAGCCGGGAAGCCTTTATGTGGAAAACATGATAAAGAGTTGAATATATGATAATTAATTGAATAAAGTTGACTTTGGTCAATAATTTTGGTAAACGGACCCGGACCTGTGAATTTGCGGTCCCGAGAGGTCCGTAGGAAAATATGGGACTTGGGCGTATGCCTGGAATCGAATTCTGAGGACCCAAGTCCGAGAAATGAATTTTTAAAGAAAATTGTTTTCTGAAAATAATAAAGGCTTATGAAAATGAACCTTGATGTGAAACCTGTGATGCCGCGCCCGTATTATGGTTTCAGAGCACGGAATAGGTTCAATATGTGTTATTTAAGTTATCTGTGAAATTTGGTAAGAAACGGGCTTGATTTGATGGGTTTTAGATCAAAATGGGAAATTTAGAGTTAATAAAGTTTTGAGAAATCTCATAGAATTTGAAATTTGGTTTGGAATGTGATTTTATGTTCCCGAGGTCCGAATGAAATTCTGAGACCGAGGATAGTTCTTTTATGTCATTCATGACTTGTCTGCAAAATTTGGGGTCGTTCCGAGTAGTATAGGTCAGTCCGACGCATTGTTATAGAAATCAAGAACTTAGAAATCCTTATGTTTGATCCTAGGGGTTTTGAGGGGTGATTATTAGATTTAGCACTGTTTTGGGTGTTCCGAAGGCTCGAGCGAGTCCGTATTATTAGTTAGGACTTGTTGGTATATTTGGACGGGGTTTCGGGTGGGCCCAGGTGCCTCCCGGACACCACACGAGGCCAAAAACCAGCTGAAGATGCATCTGGTGCACCTGGTCCTAGCCTCGCAGGTGCGGTTCCTCTTCCGCATGAAACGGAACCGCATGTGCGGTCTCTAGCTCCGCAGGTGCAACCCCAGCCCTTCTTGCCCAATTCCGCAGGTGCGAGACCGCAGGTGCAGTCTTCGAGCCGCAGGTGCAGTCCTCGAGCCGCAGGTGTGGAACCCCTGTAGGCCAGGCAGTGAAATTTCATTTAAACACGGGATTGAGTCATTTCTTCCATTTTCCATCTTCCTCCTTGTGTTATTTGGGAGCTTCCAAGAGGGACTTCAACTCATAGAATTAGGTAGTAATTTTAGGGTTCTCGAGGATTTAGTGATTTTTCCATTTTAGGCCATGAATTCAAGTAGAAATCACACCTTAATGATCCTTAGGCTATGGGTGAGTGATCCCTTCGAGAATTTTGGAATTTGAACATGCGGGACCGGGGTTGGAATTTGGGAATTCTTCAAGAATAGCGATTTTATTGAATAGCTAAGATAACTACCCGCATTGTGCATGCATTGATATTATTGTATACCTTTTTGGCTAGTTGTGAGTCCTCAGGTGTAGAGTTTGGAGTTTCGGGCGAAATTGTGGTCCGAGGGAGATTGGACACGAGGTGAGTCTCCTTTCTAACCTTGTAAGAGGGAATTGTCCCCATAGGTGATGTATATGCTATGTGTAAATTGTTTGGGGGCTACGTACGCGCCAAGTGACGAGAGTCCGTACGTAGCTGCTATTATTGTTATGTCCGGGTAGTTAGGCCCACATCATGCCTTATATGCTTCATCGTAATGCCTTATATGCTTCCCCGTAATGCCTTATAGGCTTCCTTGAAATGCTTTATATGATTCATTGTGACGCCATATACTATGAGATCATGTTTGGTATAGTATTGTTCCTCTGATCTTTATGGAATTGTTGAGGGGAAAGGAATTTGTTATGAAAAAGTAATTGTGATATATATAGGAACGGGCCGTACGCCACGGTAGTGTTGAGAAGTATTTGTGATATATACGGGATCGGGTCGTACGCCACGACAGTGTTGAGAAGTACTTGTGATATATATGGGATCGGGCCGTACGCCACGACCGTGTTGAGAAATACTTGAAATACATATGGGATCGGGTTGTACGCCACGGTGAGTTTAGAAGGTACCTTATGGGAGCGGGCCATACGCTACGGCGGATTTAAGAATTTGTGATTATTGTTTCATTCGGTGTTCTTACCCTTGAAAGTGCTTTATTGTTTAGTTCAGTAGTTGTTTGGATTTCTGCTCTTGATGTGTACTTGTTGCTTATTTCCTGACATGCCTATTGTATTTCATTATATTCTATCATATGTTATTACTGTTGGAACTTAGTGAGTATCGAGTCGACCTCTCGTCACTACTTCTTCGAGTTTAGGCGGGATACTCACTGGGTACATATTTATTTAATATGTACTCATGCTGCACTTCTGTACTTAATTGTACAGGTTCTGAGGTCGGTGCTTCTGGTTATTGTACCGGAGATAGACCCTGAGCTTGTGGAATTGACTTCACGGTGAGCTGCTTCCTCTGGCGATTTCCAGCAGCACCATGGAGTTTCACTTACTTTTGTTATTTTCCCCGTCTATTTCATCCAGACTGTGGATTTATATATATATTACTTTCCTTTGTATATTCCGTTAGTATGCCCATGACACTCATGACACTAGTTCCTGGCACACGCGTTGTGTATATTTTGGGTTTTGGGTTGTATAGGCATTCATATGCTTTATTTTGGCGACTTAGTGATATGCTTTTATTTTCGTATCTAGCTATCACCATGTCTAACTGTTTAAAATTGGTAATTATTGACTTGTGTAATCAAATGGGAAGGGTAACAGTTAGTATAATTCATATTGGCTTGCCTAACCCCGTCGTTGGGCGCCATCACGACCTGGATTAGGATTCTGGGTCGTGACAATTATAATAGGCAAACATCTCCTAGATGACTCATGAAGATTTATCTCAAGAAAGCCTATGATATGGTCAGTTGGGATTTTATACATGAAGCATTGAATGTATATGGATTCCCTAAATCCTTTACTCACTTGATTATGGAATGCATTACATCTAACAAGTTCTCTGTAAAAGTCAATGGAGAGGGCAATGGGTATTTTGAGGGGAGGAGAGAATTGGACAAAGAGAACCCATATCTCCACTGATATTTGTTCTTGTAATGGAGTATTTATCAAGATTGTTGAGGAGGATGAGTATAATCCCTGATTTTAAGTTTCACCCTATGTGCAGAACACTCAAACTTACACACGTGGTGTATGCAGATGGATCTTTATGATTTTCTGTAAAGGAGACAAAAGATCAATACAAAGAGTAATGGAAGCATTATAACATTTCAACAGTGTGACGGGTTTGGAAGCTAATACTAAGAGATCAAACATATTTTTGACTGGGATGACTGCTAAGATGCAGGAGGAAATACTGAGCTTGACAGGATTTATATTGGGGACTTTGTATATAAGATACCTTGGGTTGCCTTTATTATAAAAAAAATGGAGCAACATGAAATGTCACCGGCTGGTGGATAAGATCACACACATGATCACTAAGTCATATTCTAGGCACTTGTCTTATGCTACAAAATTGTAGGTGATGACTGTTGTTTTATTCTCCATTTACAACTTTTGGGGAGCTATGTTTATCCTTCCCCAAAGTATCCTCAAGGAGGTAGATATGAGGTGCAGAGATTACATATGGGATATTTCAGAGGAGTCGAGGAAAGTATCATTGGTAGCTTGGGAAAAGGTGTGCAGGCAAAGAAGTTTGGTAGAGTTAATATCAAGGGATTACATGAAATGGAGTAAATCTTCAGTAGGAAATCTATTGTGGTAATTGAATAAAAAACACTTGTTATGGGTGAAATAAGTGCATGAAATTTATATAAAATAGGATGGAACCATATAGGGACACACATCACTAAAGGACAACAACTGGCATTGGAGAAAACTAAATGTTATGAAAGGAAATATGGTACACTGGTATCAAAGTGGTAGATATAAACTTACAACCAATGGAGTGTACTATGTGACAAGAAGCTACAATGCACTGTTAACAAACCTAGCAAGAATACAAGAAACTTATTTAATATGGTCCAAGGCAATGTTACCAAGGCATAGAACTATAGTGTGGCTTGCATACCAAGATAGACTACTTACTAAGGAGAGATTACAAATGTTGCATATACCAGTAGATGATTGAACCTGTCAACTATGTGACACAACAACAACATAAACTCAAAAACATGATTACAACAGTCAGGGATGAACTTAGTGCATGGTCGAGTATACAATTACGGAGAAGAGGGGTCACTCAAACATTGAAATGGTTGAAAACTAGGAAGTGGAAGCAGACGAAGAAGGAAATGGCCTCAGCTATATGAGGAGCACTGGTATATCACTCATGAAAAGCAAGAAACTGGAATTTGTTTAGAAATATAGGTGTAAATACAGATTTTATGGCTACATAGTAAACCTAGACTAGAAGATCTACAAACAACAAAGAAGGCGCGCAAATATCTATCATTGTTTCAACATATCTATAGATAGCTAGAGTTCCTATATATGTTTGTTCTATTGTTGGTTTTGTTGGAATGTAATAAGAGGAGGCCCATTGCTGATAGAGGTGGTCTTTGTTATAATCGTGTAACCCCTGGATGGTCTTGAGTTGTATAATTGGTTTGTTATGGTAATATATACACATGTATTACCAAAAATGTATAGTTTAACCTATTATAGAGTAGACTAGTTATCATTTTATTTATTAGGTTACTGTTTAAATTTTGTTTATTCAAAGCCACCTTCAAGGTGGGGTTAGGAGGGGGAGGGGTCAGGCTTGACCCATACCTTGTATATGAAAGTACAAGGGGGGGGGGGGGAATTGCTTATTTTTAAAATTAACTATTATAAGTTGACTAGTTTTCCAATTAGTCGACTAGATGTAATAGCGAGATAATAAGAAGTGCAGAATTAAAATGCAGAAATAAAGTGCAAGAATTAAAGACACCAGAGTTTTTATACTGTTTCAGATTCAATGTGAATCCTAGTCCTGTCCCCTAGGGTTGCAAGAGAATTCTCTTTCAGTGATTGAGTTTCTTGATTACAAAGTGAATGGTGTAGTGTGATGACCCAAAAGGTCATCCTAAGTAATTCCAGCTAAATCTATGTTTCGAGTCCTCAAAAGCCTCCGTTAATCTCACCTCGATATGCGTGCGCACCCCGGGCAGGTAGCCGGGAAGCTTCCATGTGAAAATTTGATAAAAATGGGATTTTTGAATTGAATAATTGAATAAAGTTGACTTTGGTCAACATTTTTGGTAAACGGATCCGGACCCGTGATGTGACGGTCTCGGAGGGTCCGTAGGAAAATATGGGACTTGGGCGTATGCCCGGAATCGAATTCCGAGGTCCCAAGCCCGAGAAATGAATTTTTAAAGAAAATTGTTTTTTGAAAATAATAAAGGCTTTTGAAAATGAATAATTATGTGAAAACCGTGTTATCGAGCCCGTATTGCGGTTCCCGAGCCCGGAACAAGTTTGTTATATGTTATTTGTCCCATCTGTGGAATTTTGTGTAAAACGGGCTTGATTTGATTGGTTTCGGATCCAAATGAGAAAAAATGGAGTTAATGAACTTGTGGGGTTTCTAAAGAATTTGAAATTTTGGCTTGAGAGGTGATTTTATGTTCCCGAGGTCCGAATAAAATTCCATGACCAGGAATAGTTCTGTTGTGTCATTTATAACTTATCTGCAAAATTTGAAGTCATTCCGAGTGGTTTAGGCCGGTTCGGCGCGTTGAAGTGAATTCTAGAATTTCAAAGTTCTTAAGTTTGATTAATTTGGTTTTGGGGTTTGATTCATGGTTTTTTATGATATTTTGATGATTTATAAGCCTGAAAAAGTCCGTAAGATGTTTTGGGAGTCGTGTGTGTTTTTAGTTTTGTTCCTCGAGGGCTCGGGTGAGTTTCGAGTAGCTAACGGGGTGCGAAAACTTAGGAAAATTTGGTTTTCTGTTGGTTTTCTGGTGTCAGGCCTTTTCTTCAGTGCAATTGCATATGCATCTCCGCGATCGCACAACATCAGATTGGTAGGGGTCCCAGGTGCTCTATGCGATCGCAATGCCAGCTCCGCGATCGCATAGGGTATTAGTCGAGTCAGGGGTCTGGGGTAATTTGGTCAGTGCGGTCGCGTGGGGGTTGCTGTGATCGCACAGGGTGGGGGGGCCTTAGGTTCTGCGATCGCGTAGGTCTTCTTGCGATCGCGTAGAGTATCATCCGGTCCTCTTATGCGATCGCAATAGTTCCTCTGCAATCGCAGAGCACAACTCGTTCAGTGATTTTTTTTATATACCAAAACAGACCCATTACAGATCACTTCCATTTTTCACTCCCCCCTTCTTCCTCAAACCCACCCATAGGCGAAAACCATGTTCCCCAACCTCCATAACTCCATAGGTAAGTGCTCTTGATCTCGTTTCCTCTTAATTTATTCAATTAATCACTAAATTCTAGGCCTAAAAACATGAAAATTAAAGTAGGAATTAAGGATTTTAGGTAGAGTTGGATTTTTAGAATTTTGAGTAATTCAACCTCAATTTGGGGTCGAATCTTAAAACAAATCATATATTCTAGCTCGTAGGGTTATGGGTGATCGGGTTTTGGTCCGAGCTTCGTGTTTGGACCAAGCGGACCCGGGGTCAAATTTTGGAATCTTAGGAAGAATGTTTTGAAATAAATAATTAGGCTATGGGTTTGATTTATTGAGCCATTATTGATATACTTGGGTTGATTATGTCTAGATAATACCGTTCCGGAGTCGGATTCTAAAGGAAAGGCTGTGATCGAGGCTTGACTTGCAATTTTTGGAGCCGAGGTAAGTGTTTGGCTTAACCTCAGCTTGAGGGATTAGGTATAGAGTCTTATTTGCTATGTGCAACTCATGTCCAACGTATAGGCGTGGTGACGAGTGCCTATGCGTTGCGGTCAAGTATGCCCGTGAGTCAATTGTGATGAAATTTGCTATGTTCTTAATATTCCCCGCACTATGAGTAAATTATGAATTAAAAGTAATACGTGATGTTGTTTCATGACTTGGAGAGTTATTGAGTTATTTGTTCCAGTTGAGACTTATACTGTTGAAATTGTATTACTGAGGCGAGGTTGGTTATAGCTGAGACCCTTGTCGGGCATTTGTTGATGTTGTAAATGATGATTTCTCCTTGCCGGAACAATAGAATTGTATTGAATATTTCCANATGAGTGTTATTATATTATTTATGCACGAGGGGATATTCCGTGCCGAGTGATTGTGAGGTTATGCACGAGGGGACATTCCGTGCCGAGTGTTATTATATATGCACGAGGGGACATTCCGTGCCGAGTGACTGTGAGGTTATGCACGAGGGGACATGCCGTGCCTTTCCTGTTCATTATATGTTTGAGAAGCTATATTTCTGCCTTGTCTTTACGTTTCATTTATTACCTTGTACTGCTGTGCTAGCATACTGTTACCCTATCTCCCCAGCATGTTCTCCCCGTATCTGTCTTACTTGCTTATTTCTGTTGCCACTTTCCTGCTGTTAGATAAAAATTGCACAGGTACATATGTTGTGTTGGTCCTAGCCTCGTCACTACCTCGCCGAGGTTAGGCTCGACACTTACTCAGTACATGGGGTCGGTTGTACTGATGCTACACCTGCACTTCTTTATGTTGTGCAGACTACGCAGCCGGACCCGGAGATCACTGACGATCGGAGCATCTCATTCAGTCACACAGGAGACTCGAGGTAGACCCGCAGACGTTCGTGGGCCTTGACGTCACCTTCTACTCTCCACTATCAGTTCTGTCTTACTTTGTCTTTCAAAGATAGTCTTATGTATTTATTTCAGACCTTTTGTTTGTAGTAATCTCTTAGATAGTCCGTGAGTATGTGACACCAGTTCTGGGATTTTTTTATGGGTTTCATTTCGAAAGTGCTATGTTGTATTTTGGTTATTTTGTTAAACTTCATGTGGTGGGCCATCGAAGCCTTAGTTATCTTTTTCGTATTTGTTGTTAATGAGTTTTATTCAGTTCAAACGTTGGCTTGTCTAGCGGGTTCAACGTTAGACGTTGTCATGGCCCGAAGGTGGGATTTCGCGTCGTGACATGTAGTTTACACCAACATCTCAGTTTCTATGTCACTCGTCTTCTCTTGATACAATGCCTCACCAGTACTTTTCTCTCTTTTTTCTCTAAATTGTTACACAACAGTTCTAGTAGAGCTACAATGTTTGTTTGCACTAGAACAAAAAGAGGGTAATTGGTTTGATCAAACTATGTGTCTCTAAGACTTAAGGTTGCGTATAAATACTTTGTAGGAGACCGTTATTGATGAGATTTGCCAACCCAAGAGATTTGATCCTTGGAAAGAAATTGATTCTTTTCAAAAATAAGGTTAATTCACGTTATTCTTTCTTGATGTGTGGACTTTAACAACTTTCCATCTTTAAGTCTTGATAGCTCCGGATTTGCTCCTTAATTCTAGGTCCTTCCAGTAATAGCTACTGATTGAATATCTTGCAAAATCTTCAATGCTTCTTTTTCCTTTTAACGCTTCAATCAATCTCTGATTGATTATCTTGCCGGATCTTCAGACTTCTTTTTCCTTTTGAATGCTTCAATCAATCTTTGATTGATTTCTTCCTTCAACTTTAATTGTTTCTCTTTGTGCACTCCAATCTTGGTTGATTTCGTTGAGTCCCTACATCA
The DNA here is from genome assembly GCA_005239495.1 of Nicotiana undulata. Lineage (NCBI taxonomy): Eukaryota > Viridiplantae > Streptophyta > Magnoliopsida > Solanales > Solanaceae > Nicotiana > Nicotiana undulata. Next base: position 19,701 of record ML243620.1, read on the forward strand.
AAAGAAATTATATTAATTTTCATCATTAAAACTAAAACCTAAGAATCTCCCCCTTTTTTATGATGACAAAAAATAATATATGTAATCAACAGTTAACTTCCCTGTATTCAACTCCCCATCGATGAGTGCAGTTGACTCCCCCTCAATAGGTGCGGTCGGGACTACTTCCTTTAGTCGACTATTCTTGTAGGATCTATGACTCCTCTTCAAGAGGTGTCGTTGGGACTACTTCTTTTAGTCGACTTCTCCTGTAGTATCTAGAGTTGACTCCCCCTCCAATGAATGTACTTGCACGAATATATGTATAACCATCTCCCCCTTTTTGATATCAGCAAAGATGGGATAAAAACAACAATACACCAGATACTAAAGCGGAATTTGTAGCATAATATGCATGATATGCATGCAAAGTTATAGCGAAACAAAGAAAAAAATCATCCAATGACTGGTTATCCGGTCCAATAGAAATAAGTAAGGGTGTTGTAAATCGCCTCCTTCAGTTGATCAAAGCTAGCATTAGCTGAGGCGGTCACTCCATCAAGCATGTCGTGTACTTCCTTGAATGCCTTGACTGCGTTTTACCTAACTCTAAGAATTGCAACCCTTATCTTTAAAACATCATACCCCGTCTCTTTGGAGATTGCATGAATGTGCCCAACAGTGGACTGAGTAGCAGCAAGAAGATCATTGATGATGGTCAGCTGGTTGTCAATGGCAGTCAGTTTCTCAGAAAGGTCAGTATTACTAAGACTGTGATGGGAAACAGAGGATTTGGTCTTGGGATCGGGTTGAACATGCTTGACCTCACCTTCATGTTTCTTAACCCAGGAGCCCTTCACACACGCATATCCCATACTAGCAAACGCCCTAGAAATGTAAGATTTTGAAACAGAGAAGAAGGAATATTTAGAAATAGAGATATTATGAGCTTCCAGAATGTGAGTGAAGGCCATGCCATAGGGCAGACTGGGGGGATCATCAGCACTTTAAATCAAAATATTTATGACCCAGGAGGACAATTTAATCTTGAGTTTGGTCACAAGAAAATAGACAAGAAAGGTATCTCTTTGAGAGAATGTGGAGAAAGAGCCAGTACGAGGGAGAAGAGTAGTTGCAACAATGTGGGCTAGAACACGAGTTTCAAAGCTAACATCACTTGGACCTAACTGGTTTGGAAGGGATTCAGATGAACACTCAGCAATACAATGTTTTGCTTGATAAAAGGTGATTTCAAAATCATCAGGCCAAGAATTTTCCTTATCCCCCATTGACATGATCCCGCACAATCAACCCGCCAAATTTCTCGAAACCTTTCTGTTAAACACTTTATGAACACTCTGAATCACTAGCTATGTGCACATATTCGACCTCTTCCTGGGTATTCGGTAGAAATTTCTGCGTAGGAACTTCGTCAACACCACGCAACCGCTAACCTGCTCACATGAGATGACCTGCCTATGGAAACTTCATGCCAACATCATCCGACGACGCTGCACTAGGTACAATTACTATGAAATCAGTAACCCATCTTGAGCTTGTGCTCATCCACCGGTTTTACAAGTCTATTCACTCCTCATGGACATCAATAAAGGTACGACAATACATTCCAATCCAAAGTCATGTTGTAGCCTTCTTCATATCTAGCAATTCCGCTTTGCCGTATCCCATTCCGTTGTATAACAGCCAATATTCCAAATCAAGTCCGTAGAACTAGTCACTGTCTACCATGAATCTCGAACCATTCTAAACCTTTCCCAAGGCGTGTAGTCATTCTTACACATAACTCATATGCTACTCTACCACTCTCTCACTTTAGTCAAACTCACTCCTCTAAGCAACTACTCGACTCCTATTCCTCACACTTGGCCTTCTAGAAGTTTATTCACTGCAAGCACCTCCCGCATGACCTTCCTCATCCTTTGCTTCCTAGTTGTTGACTTAAGTCAAAATCCATCTCTGTAGCACTTGAACAATTAGATCGCTACAAACTTTAAACTCCCCCGAAGATCATCTTCTCAAGGCGTCATCATTTGAAATACCCATTTGAATTTCCGAAATTGCTACAGTCTGTTATCTCTAACAACCACTTCTCCGGCACCATCTCACACTCCTCTGCCCCGGAGGCAAATTGATGAAGACCATGACACCGGCGAACTTCAACGTGTCAACAAGGATGACAACACCACATCACAGATGAGAATTCCACCATGGTGAAAATGCCAAGTCACGTTACTTCATCGACCGCAAATCTAAACACTCGCAGTTTGATTACCTTCCCTTTTGTCAGAAATAAAATAATGAATCTCTGAATCATGTACTGAGTAAACCTCCTTTTCAACAAACATTGTGCAACAGCAGCTCATGAATAATCATAACAATTAAGGTCAAATCTCAAGACTTAAGATAACGCTGATGCTGAGCTGAAATGACAGGACGCCCTTTCGCAATGCGACGGTGATAGCCCAATCAAATACGTTGGTAGAAACATCATGCACCACGTATGTGGTACCATTACAATTCCTCAATTCCCGATTTATAACAAGCGCTTCGCGTCGCATAAGAATGAACAGGAAATAAATGAAGGCATAAGTCTCAAAGGAATCAAATCGCACGATGAGGAATCAAGAAGGGAAGTGCTCCTAACAGCCCTGTAGCCTCTCGAAGATAAGTACAGACGTCTCCGTACCGATCCGCAAGACTCTACTAGACTTGCTCATGACTCGTGAAGCCTAAGTGAACCTAGTGCTCTGATACCATGTTGTCACGACCCAAAATCCATTAAAAGACGTGATGGCGCCAGACACCACTGTCAGGCAAGCCAACAATAATTACTTAATTTTTGTTTCCATTTTAATATTTTAAAAATTACATTTTCCTTTAATTAGATAGTAAAATGGAATTTACAAAGTATATAATACTATCTTACAACAATTCCAATACAGAGCAACCCATAATCGCCCAAAACCCGATGTCACAAGTGCATGAGCATCAACTAGGAAATAAATCAAATACAACGTCTGTCCGGAATACAAATTTTGGACAAGAAGGAAAATATAAATACTATGAACGAGACTCTGCTGGTTGTGGGTCGCAATAGGGAGTGCAACTCACCTAAGTCTCCGTATGAATACACGCATCTGCTCTTGCAAGGCCGCTAATCATAAATGCACCTGCACAAAATGTGCATCAAGTGTAGTATGAGTACGTAAATCAACACGTACCCAGTGAGTATCCTGCCTAACCCCGAAGAAGTAGTAACGAGGGGTCAACCCCGACACTCACTATGGCCTAGCATTATTATACCGATAGTCTAATTAAGCATGAATTATATGAAACAACGAGAGGCTCAATAATCAATAAGTAAATAAATATTCTTTTATTATTTAGGAAATTTCCATCTCTGGTTTCGTCATTTAACAATTTATATTTCGAGCCAATGAAGCAGTAGCAAATATTATGGATTTATGAGATGTAACATGCGCAAACAATGTCGAGGTCGTACGGACTGCTCCAACATATAAATATATATTTTGCACTGTCAAGGGTCGAACGACGTGAACCATAATGCATCTATTTAATCTGCCGAGGCGTTTGGCCCGCTCCACAAAAGAAAAACACATTCAAATGGCCATATCAAGAATTCATTAAGGAACAATTATCCAACGAAATGTCAATTCTCATTTAACGATCAAGAAAGCGGATTTTAACCCTTTTAAAAATTCATTTATCAAGTTCAATGTGATTTAAGCATTTTAAATAAATAATAAATTTGCAAATATCGCAAGTATAGCATGGTTTGGGTCCTAGACTACCCGGACATAAGCATAATAGTAGCTACGCACGGACTCTCGGCACCTCGTGCGTACGTAGCCCCTACATATAGAAGCACATATTGAATTATTTCACCTTTGGGGTTAATTCCATCTTACAAGGTTAGAAAGTAGACTTACCTCACTCCGAAGTCCATCACTGGCTCCCAAGCCTTTCCAATAACTCGAACCAATGCCCAACGCTCCAAAACTAGTCAATAAATGTGCAAATCCATGAATATATACTCTAATACTCCTTATAATCCAATTTATAACAAATTCCAACTCTGTTCGAAAAGTTGATAAAAAATTATCCTCGGGCCCACAAGCCTGGATTCCAAAAAATTTCGAAGATAAACATTACCCATAACCTTATGATCTCAAATTATGATTTGTTCCCAATTCCATGTCCAATTTCGTGGTCAAATTCCAAAAATACCAAATTCTAGGTTTTTCTACCCACAACCCCACAATTTCTACAAATTTCCATGTTTAAATCCTTATAAAAATTTAACTTGTATTAGGTGGGAATCACTTACCTTGCGATGCTTGATGGAGATCACCCCTTGAAGCTCTCCAAAATCGCCCCAACCAAGTGAAAAGTGAGAAAAAATGGACCAAATCCCGATTTTTAAAAGAACCCTTTACCTAGACGACTTCTGCATCTGCGGTCCACTAGCCGCTTCGGCGGCTTCGCACCTGCGGACATTCCCATCGCAGGTGCGGCTTTCCATCAAGCCCAGCCAACTCCGCTTCAGCGGACGAAAACCCGCTCTTGCGGAGCCTTCTCCGCTTCTGCAGATGCGCATCAGTGCCCCCAACTCCGCATATGTGGCCCTTTGCCTAGGTGGTCCAGGACCGCTTCTGCGACCATAACTCCGCACCTGGGCCCTTTTCACGCAGGTGTGATTGCACCAGACAACAGCTGCTTCAGCTCTTTCTATAATTCCAAATTCGATCTGTTAACCACCTGGAATCCTCCATAGGCCCCGATGATGCAGTCCAATCACGCCCACCAGTTCCAAAACATACTAAAGGACTCAAATCACATCAAACAACGGCGAAATCATAAATCATACCCCAATTCAAGCTTAATGATCTTTTGAACTTCTAACTTCTACATTCGATCCCGAAACCTATCAAATCACGTCTGATTGACCTCAAATCTTGCACACAAGTCACATTGGACATTACACACCTACTCCAACTTTCGGAATCAGAATTCGGCCCTGATATCAAAAAGTTCACTTCCGGTCAAACTTCTCAAAAGCCTATAAACTTCTAACTTCCGCCAAATGACTCCATAATGACCTACAGAACTCCAAATCCACCTCCGGACGTGCTCCTAATACAACAATCACCATTCGGAACTATTCCCAGACTCGGAATCCCAAACGGACAATGATTCCATTGAAATGCACTTCAACCCATATTTATGAAATTCTTTAAAAATGTCAATCTTCCACCATAGGTGCCGAAACGCTCTCGGGCCATCCAAAACCCGATTCAGACATACGCCCAAGCCCTAATCATCATACGAACCTGTTGCAACCTTCAAATCCCGATTCTAAGGTTTTTTTACTCAAAATCCACACTTAGTCAGATTCTTCCAACTTTAAGCTTCCGAAATGAGAATTCTATTTCCAAATCCGCTCCGAACTTCCCGAATTTCAATTCGGACCACGCGTGCAATTTATAATATGTAAAGTGAAGCAGCTCATGGCCTCAAACCGCCGAACGACGCGATAGAGTTCAAGACGACTGTCACGACCCCAAAACCACCCTGGCCGTGATGGCGCCTATTGCGATACTAGGATAGCCAATTCACTACTTATAGCATAAAGAAACCTTTCATTTAGATCATTACTAATCCGATATTACATGAATTTTTTTTAAGCATTTCAAAACAAGCAAGGATATACTAAACATTAAAATACAACCCAAAATGCCGGAGTCTCTAGTCATGATCAACTAAACTAAAGATATAAGTATGGGAAGATATAAAGGCTATAAAAAGTAGGAAGGAAAAAGGCAAGGCTGCGGACGTCGTGCAGCTACCTCGCGAATCTCCGAAAAAAACTATGAGAAAGGGAAGACCAACTCTCACTCTAAGCCTCTGCACCTGAATCTGCACACAAGGTGCACGTAGTAATGTGCGTACGCGAACTCAGTAAGTAATAAATGTAAGGTCTGAGCAGCAAGAAACACACACGTCATAAATTCACAGTAAGTACAACATTTCTTTCCAACAGTATATACGTCAATTCATCACGCTTAAAACCCGGTTCAGTAAAAAACATCTAAGAATATTTTTCCCAACAATTTCAACAGAAATTCAAGAAGTTTAGAGTAAAAGTGATGAAAATCATAAATAGCCTCTCGGGCAAAACCATGTATCATAAACTGCCCCTCGGGCATAACTTCACTCAGAATCAGCCCCTCGGGCATACCTCACATCACTCATAATTAGACCCTCGGGCAACCTCACAACCACTCATGCCTCCCTATCACACGTCACTCGGCACTCGACACTCGCACTCAGTAGGTACCTGCGCTCACTAGGGGTGTACAGAATCCGGAAGGGCTGCCCAAGCACTATAACAAGCCATCTCGTGGCATAATCAATCAGGTCCTCGGCCTCTCATATATCATAAAATCATTACAACATGCTGCGGTGCGCAGCCTGATCCCACAATATACTCACAACATAGGCCCTCAGCCTCACTAAGTAAGAAACCTTCAAGCCACTCGGGCTATCAGTAAAACAGGGTGCTCAGCCCCAAATTATCATTTTTTTCCCCACAAAATGGAGTAAATAAGACTGAGTTACGAAATCGGTAAAACATGGCATGGCTGAGTACAAATCTTAAATTATAACAGTAGGGAATCAATAGTAAAAGCCCTTAAGGGTCCAAACAACTAGGCACGAGGAAACAATATGGCATTCAGCCCCAAACTTAGTAATACTTTCTAAAACACAAAATATCATATATATCTCCAGTCAAATACGCAACTTAATAGTCGCTACGGGACGAGCCAAGCCACAATCCCCAACGTTGCACACCACACGCTCACCATCTACAATGTGCGCCACTCCAAAATAGTGAAACGATGTGAAATCTAGGGTTTCATACCCTCAGGACAACATTTACAATCATTACTTACCTCAAACCAGATGAAAATCTACCCCGCGATGCCCTTGCCGCTCGACTCGGCCTCAAATCGCCCCGAATCTATTCAAAATAAGATTCATATCATCAACATACGCTAAAGGAACAAAACCCACGCGAAAATAATCAAATTTCATAAAAAATCCCGAAATAGGCCAAACCTGACCCACCGGGCCCATGTCTCAGAATCCGATAAAAGTCGCAAAACCAGAATCCTTATCCTCTCACGAGTCCATACATACAAAATTCATAAAAATCTAACCTCGTTTGACCCCTCAATCACCCAATTCTTAGTCTCAAGTCTCCAGCCCGAATTCCACAATTCTAACCCTTAAATCCTACAAATTTCATGCTTAATCAATTAGAAATCACCATAGAATCGAGTATTGAGTTTAAAACCATTACCTAAAACTGATTCCCCTTGAATCCCTCATAAAAATCCCTCAAAAAGCTCCAGGTCCGAACACAAATGGTGGAAAAATAGCCCAAATTCGCAAAGGAGTCCTTATATATCTTTCTGCCCAGTTAAATCGCATCTGCGGTTAATATTTCGCACATGCGACCACCGGATCTACGGAAAATACCCGCACATGCGGTTCTTCATTAAACGACAAGCCTTCGCACTTGCGGTCGCATAAGCGCACTTGCGGTCATCGCAGATGCGGGGACCAAACCGCACATGCGGAACTCAGCGCACTTGCGCCCCACTATCACACCTGATTTCCCAAACCGCAAGTGCGGCCACACCAGAACAACAACACTAGCTGCACTTCCCAAGTTCTACCTCCCCGATGGCCATCCAAAATCATCCCGAGCCCATAGGGGCTTCAACAAAATATACCAACACCTCATGTAACATCACCCGAACTTAGTCGAATCCTCAGAACACTTAAAACAACATCAAAACACCAAATTAACCCGAAATTCAAGCCTAAGGATTTCTAAACTTTCAAAATTCGCAAACGATGCCGAAACCAACCAATCCACATCCGAATGACCTGAAATTTTGCACACACATCACAAACGACACTACGAACCTATTCCAACTTTCAAAATTCCATTCCAATCCCAATAGCAATTTTTCCCTGCCGACCGGAAATTGACAAAAATCCACTTCGCCAATTCAAGCCTATTTCCACCACGGGCCTCTGTGTAACATTCCGAACACACTCCTCAGTCCCAAATGACATAACGAAGCGATCCGAACCATAAATTCCCAATTCCGTGACCATTTACCTATAAGTCGACTTACGATTGTTTTTTCCAACTAATTAACTGTCACGACCCAAAAATCCCACCATCGGGCCATGACTGCGTCTAACGTTGAACCCGCTAGACAAGCCAACGTTTGAACTAATTAAAACTTATTAACAACAAATACGAACAAGATAACCAAAATACAACATAGCACTTTCTAAAAGAAACCCATAAACAAATCCCAGAACTGGTGTCACCTACTCACGGACTATCTAAGAGATTACTACAAATAAAAGGTCTGAAATAAATACATAAGGCTGTCTTGAAATACAAAGTAAGACAGAACTGATAGTGGAAAGTAGAAGGTGACGTCAAGGCCCACGAACGTCTGCGGGTCTACCTCGAGTCTCCTGTGTGACTGAATGAGATGCTCTGATCGTCAGTGATCTCCGGGTCCGGCTGCGTAATCTGCACAACATAAAGAAGTGCAGGTGTAGCATCAGTACAACCGACCCCATGTACTGAGTAAGTGTCGAGCCTAACCTCGGCGAAGTAGTGACGAGGCTAGGACCAACACTACATATGTACCTGTGCCATTTTTATATAATAGCAGGAAAAATGACAACAGAAATAAGCAAGTAAGACAGATACGGGGAGAACATGCGGGGGAGATAGGGTAACAGTATGCTAACACGGCAGTACAAGGTAATAAATGAAACGTATAGACAAGGCAGAAGTATAGCTTCTTAAACAGATAATGAATAGAAAAGGCACGGCATGTCCCCTCGTGCATAACCTCACAATAACTCGGCACAGAATGTCCCCTCGTGAATATATAATAACACTCGACACAGAATGTCCCCTCGTGCATAACCTCACAATCACTCGGCACAGAATGTCCCCTCGTGCATATATAATAACACTCAGTCAACACGGCATGTCCCCTCGTGCGACGAATAATAAAAACACAAGGCAACAATAATATGAAAGTCAACAACACGAAGTCTCAAGTGCATGGAAATATTCAATACAATTCTATTGTTCCGGCAAGGAGAAATCATCATTTACAACATCAACAAATGCCCGACAAGGGTCTCAGCTATAACCAACCTCGCATCAGTAATACAATTTCAACAGTGTAAGCCTCAACTGGAGCAAATAACTCAATAACTCTCCACGTCATGAAACAACATCAAGTATCACTTTTAATTCATAATTTACTCATAGTGCGGGGAATATTAGGAACATAGCAAATTTCATCCCAATTGACTCATGGGCATACTTGACCGCAACGCATAGGAACTCGTCACCACGCCTATACGTTGGGCATGAGTTGCACATAATAAATAAGACTCTATACCTAATCCCTCAAGCTGAGGTTAAGCCAAACACTTACCTCGGCTCTAAAATTGCAAGTCAAGCCTCGATCATAGCCTTTCCTTTAGAATCCGTCTCCGGAACGGTATTATCTAGACATAATCAACCCAAGTACATCAATAAGTACTCAATAAATCAATTTCTAAGCCAAGTTATGCATTTCCTACTATTCTTCCAAGAATACTAAAATTCGACCCCGGGCCCACACGTTTAGATTTTCGAAAATTCGTGAAGGAATCAATTACCCGGAGTCTAAGGATCGAAGTTATGTAATTTAATCAAGAATTTATGGTCTAACATGGAAAATCACGAAATTCCTAAGAACCCTAAAGTTTACTACCTAATTCAATGATTTTAGGTGGTTTATTAGTGAATTAAGTTAGGAATTATTGTTAAAATTAGAAGTTTTATGGGATTTTTACTTACTTCTTACAGTGGGTGGTCGTGGAAGGTGATACCCCAAGCTTGGATGCTCTCTAATGGAGTTTGAAGATGGAAGGAATGAGGAAAACCAGAAATTTTGGACATTATAAGTGGGCTGCCAACAGGGGTTTCCGCACCTGCGACCATAGGACCGCAGGTGCGGTCTCGCACCTGCGAGAAAACAATCGCCCTTGCGGAAAAGGCCTGGGACCCTGGGCTCGCACCTGCGGGCGGGGTTGGGAGCCGCACCAGCGGTCTTGCTCCTACGGAATTTTTGTCGCCCCTGCGGTTAAGGTCGCACCTGCGATGGCCTGGACCGCACCTGCGGTCTCGCGCCTACGGCCTGAGTCTCGCGCCTGCGGACTTTGGGCAAAGGGCTGGGGTTCGCACCTGCAAGGCTGGGACCGCATGGGCGGTCCCGCACCTGCGACTGGGCAACCGCACCTGCGGTCACACCAGCTGCTATGCACCAGCAGTGGTTTTTGGCCTCGCGCGGGGTCCGGGAGGCACCTGGGCCCACCCGAGCCCCCGTCCAAAAATACCAACAAGTCCCAAATCATCAAACAGACTTGCTCGAGCTAACAGAACACTCAATACAACGCTAAAACTCAAAATCACCCTCCAAAACCCTTGAATTCAAAACTTAAGAACTTTGAAATTATAGAATTCACTTCGACGCGCCGAAACGGCCTAAACAACTCGGAATGACTTCAAATTTCGCAAATGAGTTATAAATGACACAACAGAATTATTCCCGGTCTCGGAATTTCATTCGGACCTCGGGAACATAAATTCACCTCTCAAATCACATTTCATATTCTTTAGAAACCACACAAGTTCATTAACTCCATTCTTCCTCACTTGGATCTGAAACCAATCAAATCAAACCCATTTTACACCAAATTCCACCGATAGGACAAACAACATATAATAAACCTGTTCCGGGCTCCGGAACCATAACACGGGCCCGGTAACAAGGTTTTCANCTGTGCACGCATATCGAGGTGAGATTGACGGAGGCTTTCGAGGCCTCGAAATAGAGATTTAACTGGAATTAATCAGGATGACCTTTTGGGTCATCACAATCTCCACCTCTAAAACAAACGTTCGTCCTCAAACGGATATAGTAAAGTACCTGAGTCTGAGGAAAGATAGGGGTAACGACTCCTCATGTCGGACTCGGACTCCCAAGTAGTTGCCTCGGAAGGCTGACCCCTCCACTGAACACGGACCGAAGGATAACTCTTCGACCTCAACTGGCGAACCTGCCTATCTAATATGGCTACTGGCTCCTCATCATAAGTCAGATCCTTATCCAATTGGACACCGCTGAAATCAAGAACATGCTATGGGTCTGCAATATACTTCCGGAGCATGGATACATGAAACACGGGATGCACTGCGGATAAATGCGGTAACAAGGAAAGTCTGTAGGCCACCTCTCCTACCATATCTAAAACTTCAAATGGGCCAATATACCTAGGGCTTAACTTGGCTCTCTTTCCGAACCTCATCAAGCCATTCATAGGCGAAACTCGAAGGAATACCTGGTCTCCCACCATAAATGCCAAATCTCGAACCCTACGATCTGCATAGCTCTTTTGCCTGGACTGAGCTGTACGAAGCCTATCCTGAATAATCTTCACTTTATCCAAGGCATCTTGGACTAACTCAGAACCCAGTAATCTGGCCTCTCCGGGCTCAAACCATCCGACTGGAGACCGACATCGCCTACCATACAACGCTTCATTCGGAGACATCTGAATGCTCAACTAGTAACTATTGTTGTAGGCAAACTCTGCTAGCGGCAAGAACTGGTCCCATGAACCAAATAACACATGCCCGCAACATATCCTCCAAAATATGTATGGTGCGCTCGGACTGTCCGTCCGTCTGAGGATGAAATGCTGTGCTCAACTCTATGTGAGTG
>ML243621.1:10237-77590 GCA_005239495.1 Nicotiana undulata
GACTGAGTGTAATTCACAACATATCAAGTGAGGAAACACAGTAAAACATTCCCCCAAGGGGTAAACAGATCGGCATTAAGCGCCAAAAATGGCTTACAACCCAAAACATATCATAATACATAAATACTAATTAAGCAAAGGCTTAAAAATCGGTTTCGCACCTCTATAGATGCCTAAGTAGGGAATATATTTCCCAAGTTTCAATCTTTGTATTCCAATACCCGTGAAGGGTGCATAGTCCGGGGTTTCATACCCTCAGGACAGGATTTCAAGACATTACTTACCTCAAAACTAGCCCGAAAACTATTCCGCAATGCGCTTGCCTCTCGAATCAACCTCCGAAGGCTCCAAATCTACCAAGTTCAGATTTTTATCATCAATATATGCTTAAGGAATAAATTCCAATTGAAAAATATCAAATTTAGCTCAAAATCCGAATTCGGTCAAAACTCGACCCCCGGGCCCGTATCCCGAAACTCAAATTTTTTACATAAAAGTGTTCTTCATCTTCTCACGATTCCGTACATATAAAGAACACCAAAATCGGAGTTCGTTTGACCCCTCAAATCGACCCTTGAAGGTCTCATAATCTCATGCCCCAAAATCCTATTTTTCTACTGTTTTTCATGAATTAAAGGCTGGGATTATGGTCTATAATCACCCACAAGCGAGTTTTAATAATCAATTTACTTACCTCTGTGATACCCACTGATTTTCTCCTTCAAAATTTGTCCAGAAAGCTCCTTGTCCGTACACAAATGGTGAAATAAGGGTTTAAGTCGCGGAGGGTTTAATTATATATTTTTTCCCAAGTCTTTCCGCACCTGCGACTCGACCTCCGCACCAGCGACCTCGCGGGTGCGCCCATCCTCTCGCACTTGCGGAAACTCTCCAGCCCCGCCAAGTCTCGCGCCTGCGGCTCCCTACTCGCCCCTGCGAGACCGTGCCTGCGGTTCTCAACCGCACCTGCGGTTTTCCACCGCACCTACGACCTCTCTGCACCTGCGACCCACTGCCCGCGGTCAAACTTCCGCAGGTGCGGAAATCTTTGTGATTGCACACCAGCAGCTTTTTGCTGCAATTTCCAACTTCCGAAATTCCCGTTAACCATCCGAAATCAATCCCGAGCCTCTCGGGACCCCAACCAAACTTACCAACATATCTCATAACATCATTCAAACCTAGTTGCACTCTCAAAACACCAAAACTAACATTAAAACACCAAATTTACATCAGATTCAAGCCTAAGAACTTTGATATTTCTTAAATTCACCAATGATGCCAAAACTATCCAAATCAACTCCGATTGACCTGAAATTTTTGCACACAAGTCCAAAATGACATTAAGAAATTGTTCTAACTGTCGGAATTCCATTTCGACCCCGATAGCCTATTTTCCAATGCCGTCCGGAATCGCCAAAAACTAACTTCTGCCAATTCAAGCCTAATTCTACACCGGACATCACAAAATTATTCTTAACACAATCCTAAGTCCCAAATCACCTAACGAAGCTATCCGAGCCATAAAATCCGCATTTCGAGGTCGTTTACCAATAAATCAACTCTTAGTTGACTTTTCCCATTTTAAGGTTATTTTTAAAGGCTAATTGATTGAACTCTCACTACAACCATTCGATTTCAAGCCTATCATATCTAATACCTCAAATACAGTAATACCAATCTATGACAAGGCAATAACAGTAATTATAATACAAGTTCTACGTAACGACCGGGCGGGTCGTTCCACTAAGACCTCGCCCAAATTTCGACCGTCGTCCACCAAAACAGTATAGTGCCATAGCTGAACCCATTGACCAATTATATGAAAGCTTAAAGCCGCAGATTATGTCACACCCATCCCCGCTGTCATCCGTGAGAACCCATCTTAGTGGGTCAACCCAAACAAAACCTGTGCTTACCACTCCGGCATGAAGGGACACACCATTGAGGAAAGTAGTTCCTTGAAAGACAAGATACAGACCCTCATAGATAACAAGATCATTGTAGCCAAAGACCCTGCTCCTAATGTTCGCAATAATCCGCTGCCCGACCATATGGGTGGTGTCCACATGATTGAGGTTGATGATGACTGGGATCCTGAGGGATCGATTGGGTTGATTGCAGAGGGTGATCCGAAAAAGCCTGCAATTACTCTTAATCCGATCGTGGTCCAGATGCAGCCGTCCGAGGAAGCTGAGGTAAACATGTCCATTCCACTTGAGTTTGAATCAAGGCCACCCGTCGAGGGAAAAGCCCCAGGGCCGATCGAAGTCGAGTTTGTGCGACCGCTCGAAGTTGCAGTCCGGCCATCTATAACATATACTCCAGCAAGGACAAGACTGACCACACCTATTCAAGTGGCGATGTCAACAACGCACTCTTTTATTCAGACGCCATTCCATGGGACTATACCGTTGAAGCAAGGAGGAAAGGTAAAGGCAAGTCTGAAGAAGCCATCGATGCACAGGGTATGACGAGAAATGGCAGATTTTATACCCCTGAGCACTTGGCCGAGTCTAGCAAGCAGGCCAACAATCATCCCCCCATCATTGAAACAGGTTCTGATGATTAGTGGAGAAAGATACAAGCTAAGGAGTACTCAGTCCTCGACCAGTTGAACAAAACGCCAGCTCAGATATCCATCATTTCCCTGTTGCAAAATTCTGGATTTCACAAGAGTGCTTTGCTAAGAGTGCTGAGTGAAGGGAATGGCCAATATGGTGGGCCAGATACTGGAGAGTCACAAGATCACTTTCCATGAAGATGAGTTACCGCCCGAGGGGCTAGGGCATAATAGACCATTACACATCACCGTACAATGTGAGGATCATTTCATCACAAGGATCCTAATTGATGGGGGTTCCAGTCTCAACATCTGTCCGCTGGTCACACTCAAGAGATTGGGCAAGAGTCTACATGAGATAAAGGAAGGAGAGATCAACGTAAAGTCCTTCGACGGTTCGCAAAGGTCCACCATGGGAGAAATTACCTTATGCTTACAGATGGGACCAACTTGGTTCGATGTAGATTTCCAAGTGATAGATGTTCCTGCATCCTACAACTTACTATTGGGACGACCTTGGATCCACGCGGCTGGGGCCGTGGAATCTACCCTGCATCAAGCTGTAAAGTTTGAATGGAATCATCAAGAGGTAATCATTCATGGCGACGGTAGCAACCATATCTACGGTCGCTAGACCTTTTCGGTCATCGATAGAAGGAGAAAGTTGGGCGGAGAAATCTATCATAACATAGATCGTGTTAACTCTATTGACAAAGACAAGTGGTGGGGCAGTAAGACCGAAAGCATACTGAACTGGAAAGGGTATGAGCCGGGTAAAGGGCTCGGTAAGCATCTTCAAGGAATAACAAAGTCGATAACACTCAAGAGTATGGTACTACTTTTGGTCTGGGGTACGAGTACACTTGGAAGGAGTTCAGGGGCTGGTCGCCACCATGGCATGTCCCCTACTACCCATTGGAGCAGCCCACACCCCGCATAGAGCAGACTTTCCAGTCGGCTGACGTCATATATGGTATAGACGAAGAAGAAGCGCTAGCAGCGATAAGGGATTTATTTCTGGATGACGAGGATATGGACTGCTGTGTCATTTTTGAAGAGGAGGGGGAGGAAGGCCCTTCCATACAAGTCGTGAGCAAAGGATCACATCTCAACAATTGGTCCGTCAGAACAACCAAAGCCCGTCGAGCCTCGGGGTAGCAAGGCTAACAAAACAAACATTATTTACAGTTTATTTATTTCAAGCATTTCTTTCCTTTTTGGCATTTTTAATTTCTGCAAGAAAAGAGATCTTATGTTCGAACAATTACTCATTTTATCAAAGCATTTTCAATTTCCTTATAAATCTTACATTTACTTATATTTACTTGCTACTGCTTTCCCCCCATTACTTTATTCATACAGCATTATTATTACTTATCTTGATGAACCGACGACTGTGACCTGCAACGAGGGACCGCAACAAATGGATTCCGAGACAGACGAGGATGATATACCTGAGGATATTATTAAAGAAGTCAAGAACTTTGAGAATAGACCTAAGTCTAACTTTGACGAGACTGAGGTCGTCAACCTGGGAAACGCAGAGAACATCAAAGAAACACGCATCAGCATTCATCTGTCGCCGTCAGAAAAGGAGGAATATACGGGATTTTTAAGGGAGTATAAGGACATATTCGCCTGGTCATATGATGACATGGCTGGCCTCAGTACATCTATTGTGGCCCACAAACTGCCAACCAATCCAACATGCCCACCAGTGAAGTAAAAGCTTAGAAAATTCAAGCCAGACATGAGTTTGAAAATCAAAGAAGAGGTCACCAAGCAGATCAACGTCGGGGTTCTCCGGGTGGTCAAATATCCTACATGCTTAGATAACATTGTGCCTGTACCAAATAAAGATGGGAAGGTCAGAGTCTGCGTCGACTACCGGGATCTTAACCGGGCCAGTCCGAAAGATGACTTCACATTGCCAAACATACACATCTTGATTGACAACTGTGCCAAGCACGAGCTGCAGTCCTTTGTAGATTGTTTTGTTGGTTACCATCAGATTTGGATGGACGAGGAAGATGCTGAGAAAACGACATTCATTACGCCATGGGGAGTGTATTGATACAAAATGATGCCATTGGCCTGTAGAATGCAGGGGCCACTTACATGAGAGCCATGACTACTATATTCCATGATATGATTCACAAGGAAATCGAGGTATATGTGGACGACGTCATCATCAAATGAAAGAAAGTTGCTGATCACACGGAAGATTTGAGAAAGTTCTTCAACAGGTTAAGGAAATACAATCTGAAACTTAACCCCGCAAAGTGTGCGTTCGGGGTTCCCGCTGGCAAGCTTCTAGGGTTCATTGTCAGTCGTCGAGGAATAGAACTAGATCCATCGAAGGTCAAAGCCATCCAACAATTGCCACCACCAAGGAACAAAGGGATGTTATGAGCTTTCTAGGAAGGCTCAATTATATCAATCGGTTCATAGCCCAGCATAGCGTCATTTGTGAACAAATTTTCAAAATGCTAAGAAAGGATGTTGCCACCAAATGGACTGAGGATTGTCAAAAAGCCTTCGATAGAATCAAGGAGTACCTCTCAACAACACCAGTCTTGGTACCCCCAGAGCCGGGTAAACCCCTATTACTCTACCTGGCTCTATTAGATGGAGCTTTCGGTTGTGTTCTCGGGCAACACAATGAAATAGGAAGGAAGGAACAAGCAATTTACTACCTTAGAAAGAAGTTCACTCCATATGAGGCCCGGTATTCTCTATTAGAGCGCACCTGCTGTGCTTTGACTTGGGTAGCACAGAAGCTAAGGCATTATTTCTGTGCCTACACAACGTACCTCATATCGAGGATGGATCCGCTCAAGTACATCTTTCAGAAACCTATGCCCACTGGCAAGCTAGCTAAATGGAAGATCCTGTTAAGTGAGTTCGACATCATTTACGTAACTCAGAAGGCTGTGTCAAGGGACAAGCATTAGCCGATCATCGTTCTGAGAATCTTGTGGACGGAGAATACGAACCCTTGAAAATGTATTTCCCCGATGAGGAAGTATCATTCGTAGGAGAGGACATTGCAGAATCCTACGACAGTTGGAGGATGTTCTTTGATGGGGACACAAACTTCAAAGGCGTGGGTATTGGAGCAGTCTTAATTTCAGAAACTGGTCAGCATTACCCAGTATCCGCCAAACTCAAGTTCCCCTGCACCAACAACATGGCTGAATATGAGGCCTGCATCTTGGGGCTCAACTTGTCCATTGACATGAATGTTCAAGAATTATTAGTGATTGGTGATTCAGACTTATTAATACACCAAGTTTAAGGAGAATGGGCGACCAAGAATTCCAAGATACTGACATACCTACATCGTGTGCAGGAATTGAGAAAGAGGTTCACAAAGATCGAATTTCAGCAAGTTCCCAGAGTCCAGAATGAGTTCACCGACGCACTGGCCACCTTGTCATCTATGATCCAGCATCCAGATAAGAATTTCATTGACCCTATCCCGGTGGGGATTCACAATCAACCGGCCTACTGTGCCCACGTTGAAGAAGAAGCAGATGGAAAGCCTTGGTTTCATGATATTAAGGAGTACTTGGTAGAGGGAGAGTACCCAGAGCTTGCAAACGCCACTCAAAAGCGCACTCTACGAAGATTATCAAACAACTTCTTCCACGGCGGAGGAATCCTATATAGGAGGACTCCCGATCTGGGTTTGCTAATATGTATCGAAGCAAAGGAAGCAACGAAGTTGTTGGAGGAAATACATGCTGGTACATGCGGTCCTCATATGAACGGGTTTGTTCTAGCAAAGAAGATACTTCGGGCTGGTTATTTCTGTATGACCATGGAAACAGACTGCATCCAGTATGTCCACAAATGCCATCGATGTCAAATACATGGGGATATGATAAAGGTACCTCCCAGTGAGCTTAATGCAACAAGCTCACCCTGGCCGTTCGCCACCTTGGGCATGGATGTTATTGGATCAATCGAGCTTGCCGCCTCCAACGGACACAGGTTCATTCTGGTTGCCATTGATTATTTCACCAAATGGGTCGAAGCAGCATCTTACAAAGCAGTTACTAAAAAAGTGGTAGCCGACTTTGTCCGCGACCGCATCGTTTGTCGATTCGGAGTTCTAGAGTCAATCATCACCGACAATGGTTCCAATCTAAACAGTGACTTGATGAAAACAATGTGTGAGGCCTTCAAGATCAAACACAAGAATTCTACAGCATACAAACCTCAAATGAATGGAGCCGTTGAGGCTTCCAACAAGAACATCAAGAAGATACTGAGAAAGATGATAGAGAAGCACAAACAGTGGCATGAGAAGCTGTCATTCGCCTTACTGGAATACCGCACCATGGTTCGCACATCAACTGGGGAAACTCCTTACATGTTGGTATACGGTACAGAAGTCGTCATTCCTGCTGAAGTTGAAATTCCATCTCTGAGAATCATACAAGAAGCCAAGCTCAGTGACGCCGAATGGGTAAGAAATCTCTATGAGTAATTGGCCCTCATAGATGGAAAGAGAATAAACGCGGTTTGTCATGGTCAGCTATATCAGAATAGAATGACCCGAGCCTTCAACAAGAAAGTCAAACCAAGACAATTCACATCGGGCCAGCTGGTGTTAAAGAAAATCTTTCCTCATCAAGACGAAGCCAAAGGGAAATTCTCTCCCAATTGGCAAGGCTCGTACATGGTTCACCGAGTACTAACAGGAGGAGCACTCATACTGGCAGAAATGGATGGAGAAATTTGGCCTAAACCAATCAACGCAGATGCAGTCAAGCGCTACTATGTGCAATTGTTATGAATATATCAATGTTGTAAACTGAACTACGCCTGACCTGATTCCTATTGAAGAGGGGATACATAGGAAACCCTATGGGTTCGGTCATATTTTAATAAAATTTTCATTTCCCCCACGAACGAAAACTGGGGCAGAATTTTGAGGAGGTACCTCAAAATTATGAAGCAAGTTCAGCCAAGCACCGCACCAGTAATAGCCAGAAGCCTTCACCCGTCAAACTGAGGAAAAATGTTGAGGAGGACCCTCAAATATCTGTAGAAAGAGAGGTTGCAATGTCTTGAATCGCGTCATGGTCATCGGTTCATCCAAAGAAAACTATTCTTTTCTATATGTTATATCATATTTTATATAAAAAAACATGCATATTTATTTCTCAAACACAGTTTGTTTTAGCGACGCTACCCGTCCCCGATCCGAGCCAGCAGGGATATGCACTAACCCTCTCCTCTACAGAACTCACAGTTTTTCTTTGGATGCAGGCACAAATACGGCGAAATCCCAAGACATCCCAATATCCCCACAAGACGCATGCTTCTCAAGTACACACTCTCGAATTCATTGCACATGCCAACGCTTACTACTATCATCATTGCAAACTATACTTCATTCACAAAAGTCGTATCATCGCACTTTATCATCAGCTAAGAACTCTTACTATCACTTTATTTTCTGCATTGCATGAGGTTACCTTTCTGCCTCTCGAGACTAAGCTCTACCTCCATCTGCATTCGCATCTTTGCATAAGGCTACTTTTATGCCTTCCGAGACTAAGCTCTGTCTCCATCTTGCATGAGGTTAAGCTCTACCTCCATCTGCATTTACTTCTTGCATAAGGCTAACTTCTGCCTTCCGAGGTTAAGCTCTACCTCCATCTGCATTTACTTCTTGCATAAGGCTATCATTCTGCCTTCCGAGGTTCCACGCTACCTCTCTCCACATCTTATTACACTACATTGAGCTCCTTTATACCTTTTCAAAGCAGTCACCTTTCATTGTGATACTTGTCAACATCATACTACTGCATTATTCATGGGCTGAAATATCGCAAACTTGTCCAAAGGCGTCATCGTTCAGAGGCACCATCCTCATGGACCGAGAACATCATTTCATAGCCTGCGGATCTCTCATATTCAACTTTCATATCATTATTCAAAGGCATCATGGTTCGAAGGCACCATCCTCATGGCCCGAGAACGTCATTTCATAGCCTGCGAACGAATCCCGCACCAAGCGACTCATGGCCTAGGACGTCATGGTCTAAGGACCTCATCTTAATGGTGCAAAGACATCATTCATAGTCCGACGGGAACTTGCATCATGTTTATGTTATGCACAATATATGCTTGTTCTTTATTTGCAGGTAACCGGGCCGGAACAGCCAACCAGGCAGGAGCAGACCGCTCCAGTTCTTCGACACAACCCTGTAAGATCTTCATACTCTTACCCTACCATGCACCTTGCGTCCGTTCTTGTGAAACATCATCGGTATATTTCTTCGATGATTCTGGAACGACATACGGCCCGATTCCTGTAAAACCAGGGATATGTAGGCAGCTCAGAAACCAAGGTGCGGCGAAATTCTATCCCGTATTTTCATCTCGGTCAAAATTGGCCATCATATCTTTACCCGACAACTCTTTCATCCTTCCCGGGTAAAGAGGGGCAGTTGTTGATACCCAATTTTTCCTCAAAATGTTTTCAAACCTGTATATAAGCTTCCAAAATCACTTTGCAATAATGAATATTATTCTAATTTTTCATATTTTTATCTAAATTATTTCCCTATTTATTTAATACTTTATATTTAAATAATTCATAAATTGTGCCCCAAATAATCTCAAAATATTTTCCAATTTAATATGTCATTTATTTGTCACTTTTTATTTGTTAAAATTCAATTATTTCATAAATTGACTAATTGAGTTCTATTTAATGGCAATTACAATCATTTTTGCAATCATAGCCCGATTAGTCATTTTATACCTTTAAAAATCCGAACTCGTGTCTTTTATATTTTAATATTGTCTAATTACTGTAATTATACTTATTTTTATTTTAATTTCATTTTATACAATCATTAACTATTTTAATTAATTAATTATCCTATTAAATTGGGTATTTCACAACTAGCCTCTTCCTATTTAACATTTAGCCACATTTGGCTAGCCCAATTACCTAACCCATTGACCCAACTAACGACCCAGCCCAACCTTTTCTTTACCCGGCCCAATCCCCACTCAATCTGAGCCGTTGATCAAACGAGATAAACGGCCCAGATTATTTGTTACCATAATTAATCTAACCTACCCCTCTCCCCGTCTCTCATTTCCCATCTCACTCACTCTCTCTTTTCTCGACCCCTCTGCTCCCAGTTCTCTCTAGAGCCTTTTGGGCTCTTCATCTTCTCCGATGGCCTTCATCTCCGGCCACTCCCAGGCTCATCCCTTCAACCGCCGGCCACCATTAAGCCATCTCCCCTGCTACTTCGTCCGTAAGACTCTTTGAAGCTTCCACCACGCCAGAACGGCCATGGAGGATCCTGCCTGGACGTTTCCGGCCTTCTCCGGCGAGGTTAAACTCATTGATGTTCCGGCTACCACCACCTCTGAGTATTACGACAGGTTTTTCGACTATCTACGGGTTCTATCTCTGAAACCATAATACCTGACCTTTCAACTTCTTTTAAAATCTGCTACAGACCTATGTTTACCTCGATGATTTTTTACCTATCTTTTCTTAAAACTGGTACTCTTCAAACGATTTTTGTTTTTAAGAACTAGGGTTCTTAGAACCTCTTTTTAAATGGTTTAAATTCTGGATTTTTCAGCATTATCTTATTCTTTTTCTTAGGTTTGCCTGTTTATTCGAGGTTTTTACTTTGTTGTTTGATGGTTTTACTAAAACCCCAAATCTATGGTCGTAACCCTAGCTTCTGACTTGGTTGCGATGTATATGTTTACTTGCTTCATTTGTTTCTATGTTCTCATGAGTATGCTTCAATTGATTTTAATTTTTGCTGTTATACTAGGGCTCCAATTCGATTTTGCCTGCTTTATACTGTGCTTATATGCTCGTTCATGGAATGTGTATCAGTGTTGTTAATGTTAGCATCCCTAATTTCCTGTGATTGATGTCCTTTGATTAATTTCTTGTGATATTCTTTACACTACTGATTAGTTCTCTTGCTTATTTTACAACTGATTGTACCGTTTGGCTATTACCTTAATTAAACCATCATGTACCTGCCCCTAATCCCCTACTATATGCTTGCTACTCTTTCCTTATTTACCTGTCTTGACCGTGTGAAGTGACTCCTTAATTAAAGGAGTCTTTTGATCCTTACTCTTTATTAAGTTATTAGTACAAATTACAGGGATCTTTTCCTTATTTGTCCTGTATTGAATATTCCTGCCTATATGCTGCTGATTCTCGATATTTTGCAAATAAAAACTTGCCTTATTTCTTGACTAATTGATTTCAAAGTCCTTTAATTACTACCGAACTTGATTCTTACCTTATTTCACTACTGCTTTTCAAAGCTATAAATACTCCTACTCTTGCATTAGTAAAAGGTGGAATTTGGCTCAAATCTCTCTATACACTACTCTCTTGTGTTTTATCTCTCTTGTCTTTATTACTACTCTCTTCTGCTGCTTTCTACTAGCCGGCTGCTAAGCCAAGGCTAATGTGCTCTACTGTTATACTCTACTGTTGCTCTTTACTTGCATAACTGGTATGTTTCTTGTTTAAATTAACAAGTGTTCCAAACAACATGTTTCAATTCTATTTGAATTTCTTATTGTTCCTTGCATGTTTCTATTTGTGTTTCTATTGCTTGCCATGTCACTAGCATGTCTAATCCCTCTATATGATCTCTCTTCTTCTTCTATCTTAACACCACTCCTGCTCTATATTCTGTGATTCATTAGGGCTTATGTGATTCCTTGACTATGTGGCTATTTCCCATTTTTTGTCTGCCTGTCTAATGTCACTTATGTGTTCTCTTCAGCAACTGTCTAATGTTTGTATCCTTACCTATAATATGTGATTTGTTCTGAGTACCAATCATGTGCAAATTACTACTACCACTACTTGTCCCCAACCCCTGTCCTTGCTTGTGATTCGTTTTATGACTAGTTGTTGTTACCTCCTTTGTTCAAAAAACAATCTCATGTTACCTCCCTAATCTATGTGGTGAACCTGTAATGTTAAACTGATTATACACTGCCCTATCTCTTATGCCCTGAATCTCTTTTCCTATTTGTATTTGTTTGCTTGGAACTCTACTGATTTGTGATCAGTGTTGTTACTCCATATTTCAAAATTATTTCTTCTATTAGTCTATAAGTGATTTCGAAATTCCATTACTTAACCTCTTTTAGCACTTTACACAATTCCTAGACCTTTAGGTTCCACCCCCTTCAGTGTGTGCATCGCTTAGGGACCATGAGTTCCCTCTGAACCTTGAGACACTGAGGTAAGGGTACTCTACACTGCACTTGTTTAACTATGGACATCTACTGGGTGTTGGAATTGGCCAGGGCCCTCACCAAGGCCTTTGGGAGCTTTGCCGCACCCAGGTTGATGTAAGGCTGTGAAATTGAGAGGGGTGAGTTTGGAAGATTGGGCCTGATTGGAGGCTCCCTATAGAATAACTTCTTATTTTACTTTTCATTATTGTAATTCATTTATTATGGTCTGTAATAATTTGTAAACGAATGATTGGGGCTGGATAATGAATATGGGGGTTATGCATGCTTAGCTTAGGTAATGGGTAGAAAACATGCTTATAGGACCTTACTTACTTTTTTGTGCATTAGATAACATGCATAGGACATGCATTTCACATATTAGAAATCCTGTTTTAGGACTTTACCTTTTAGCATGTTATTATGCTCATTTCATGATTCTGATCAGTTAATAAACAAGCAACATCAACTATCAATAAGTCATCGATGCATTTTCATCTTAGAAACCATGTTTTAAGAACTCCTACGTGCATTAGATATCCTGCTGCTTAAGATCTTTCATTCGTTTGAGTTGCAATCGTTAAAATGTTTAACTAGCCTGCTTAATCCCGTAAAATATGGTTAATTTCTTTTGGAACGTTTCTGCAAGTATATATCCCCTTAAAATCAGACTTAAATATGCATGTCACCCTTTGATGCAATTAGGAAATATAGGTGACGCCTAGGCAAACTTTAGGCCTAATGCATATTGAGATTAATTAATTAGGTTTAAGTCAGACCAGTCCCCTTAAACATCTTACTTCTTGATGCTTGCCTTCTTATTTTACTTCACTGAAGTCATTTTGCTCTATTTTCAAAAAAACAGTCTTAAAATTGTATATTTGCGTCCTCTAGGGCTCACTGATTTTGTACTATTATGTTTAAACTACTGGGTTTTCAAAATGCCTCATTCTGTTCAAAATCGGGCCATTTCGACTCCTTATTTGTGTGCCCTTTCAAGTCACTATGTTTTGATACCATCTTACTACTCCTTTTGCTACAGTTATTTAAAAATTAACAACTACTATTCTATGTTGAGCCATTGTATTTATTTATTTATCCTTTACAATCGTTTCAAACTCATGCTTTAATCTATGTTCACTGAAGGCTTTTAATCATTGCCTATTTCTAAGTTTACTGCTGCCTTTAGCGACTGTGTTCTGGTCACTTATCACTATTTTACTTCAAAAAAAATGGACTCCAATGATTTTCTGCTATGTTTTCTTGAAAACCTTAATCACTGTACTTCTAAGTTTTACCATTACCTCTAATTGCTATATTTCTGAAAATCAGCAATTTTGAATCACTCAATCTCAATTAAATCCTCTGCCTTCATTAAGTTTTCCAAATCAGATTCTTCTTGATTTACTGTTTTACCCAAAATTCATGTTCTAAACTCCTATCATTGAGCCTTTAAGTGTGTTTGAGACGTGCCAATTATATGTCTACCTGTGGAGGGATCTATGAGCCTTTATTTGCCCCTATGTGTTCCTTCATATGTGAAGTCTTATTTGTTATGAATGTCGCTTAGTATTTTGTCCTTTAAACCTATGGTTTCAGCCTAGCACTCACATTGTAGGATTAGTAGTCCTAAACACCCTCCAGGACTTATAGGATGGGACGGGTAATGGCACGCAACAAGCTTTCGTGACCAACACACGCGTTTTAAATAACCTTTACGGTGTGTGAAGGGTAGAATACGGATATGATGACCGGTGCGCTAATACCACGTGTAGCCGCCTCCTCGAGGTGTGACATACCGGGTATTGCATTGAAGTGATCCGTATTACTGTAAACCTAGGACAATTCTTTTCAAATGTTTATGTTATTCAAAACCTTTTAAAGATTTTCATACTTGTTTTAAATCCCCTCATATGTGAACCTTACTTGTTACTTGCTCATCGTCCAAATTCACAAAACTAATTGGATGGGACTCATAGTTGTGGATCTTGAGGGGTGCCTAATACCTTCCCCTTGGGATAATTTCAAGCCCTTACCCAATCTCTGGTAACGCAAACTAGTTCGTGAGTTATCAACTCTAGGTGCCCTAACGCACCATAACAAATCGTTAGGTGGCGACTCTTCCTAAAACCTCTCCTTTAAGGAGTTTCCCAGAATGTCATAAACCCGATCTCTCCGCACCTAACCCGTGCGATAGAAAAAGGGGGCGCAACAACCCTCACCGTCCAAATACAGTCTTCGTGGTCCGAAGGGAATTTGCATCATGTTTAAATTTACACAAAATTTATGCATATGAGCTTGCAGTATATCTTTTGAAGATTTGCAGTTGACCCCGTAAGTAACTGATATCCCCAACAGGAGCAATCCCGTTCCAGTTCCTTCAATTATTTCACCCATAATCGCTTCAAACCCAAAGTAATCCTACTCGGAACCTTTTTCTTGCCACAACTCCATCGGCTTATTCCACCGTTGGATCCAGAACTACTCACGACCTGATTCATGTAGAACCAGGGATATGTAGGCAGCTCGGAAACCTGAGTGCGGCCTATATCTCTCAAATCACCCCAGTCGATCAAAACTGATCATCATATCTTTACCTGACAATTCTTTCTTCTTTTCGGGGTAAAGAGGGGCAGCTGTTGATACCCTATTTTTCCTACATATATTTTTAATATATATATATATATATATATATATATATATATATATATATTAAAAATATATGTAGGAAAAATAGGGTATCAACAGCTGCCCCTCTTTACCCCGAAAAGAAGAAAGAATTGTCAGGTAAAGATATGATGATCAGTTTTGATCGACTGGGGTGATTTGAGAGATATAGGCCGCACTCAGGTTTCCGAGCTGCCTACATATCCCTGGTTCTACATGAATCAGGTCGTGAGTAGTTCTGGATCCAACGGTGGAATAAGCCGATGGAGTTGTGGCAAGAAAAAGGTTCCGAGTAGGATTACTTTGGGTTTGAAGCGATTATGGGTGAAATAATTGAAGGAACTGGAACGGGATTGCTCCTGTTGGGGATATCAGTTACTTACGGGGTCAACTGCAAATCTTCAAAAGATATACTGCAAGCTCATATGCATAAATTTTGTGTAAATTTAAACATGATGCAAATTCCCTTCGGANTTAAAAGTTTTTTATCAATTTACTCCTGCATTTCATTATATAAATAATTATTAATTGCATTACAAATAATTTTATAATGATTTATTACTTAATTTCTATCATTTATATTCATATTAAGCTTTAATCATTTTATGTATAATTAATTGGGTCTATAGGATTGTACTATAGGTTTTCTATTAATAAATCAAGTTGACAATTCGACTAAAGTCATTTACTCTTTAAAGTTTTAAATACACAATGATTTTAAAACTTATCATTTTAAAGTAGTGTTAATATAAGAAATAGAAGACTTAGAAAATCAGTAGAAAAATCATTGAATAAAACCGGATTTTTATTTACTTTACTCGCATCCCAAACCCCCTCGGGCATTCGATTTTAAAAGATAAATAAAATAAGTAAAATTATACAATTGCCACCACAAAATGTTAGTCTCACACTCATTCAAATAAATACGTATTGGGCCAGAGTAATTTGGACTCATCATCACCGGGCCCAAATAATCGTTGGATTGATTTCATTTAGTTGTTAATAAAATGTGCATTGGGCTAGGATCATTTGGACTCAGTCATCACCAGGACCAAATCATCTTTGATCGAATCCATTTAACTGCTCTAAGACATGCATTGGGCCAGAGTCACTCAGACTCAGTCAGGCCCAAATTCCTTTCGAATTAATTCATTAGCTAGCCCAAATAACGAACGATATACATCTTGGGCCAGAGTTCAGTTGAACTCAGCCTTTATCACGCCAAAACGCTTAAGTATGGGCCTGTTTGGAAGCTGATACATAAGCTTCCCCATTTAATTCAAAAAAAATTCTCACATGATATTGGACATTCACACCTAGTTACACGACATAGGGTACTTAGCTTAGAGAGATAATTATAACTTTAGGTATACTTATAATCGAAATAACTATTAAAATTATGTACATGCATGTGTGACATAGTTGTGATGCCAAAAATAAATCAAGGTACACGTTCGCATAACCATGGTCAAACATTCTTAATAAATAAAATGCCTTAGTCAAATACTCGTACAAATGCTTTTAGGCGCGGTTTTTAAACTGCTATCGTGATTGCGTACATGTTCGCATGACGTGATTATGATTCTTTCAAATAAATTCAAGGTACGCGTTCGCGCGACTTTGACAAAACTTTTCTTAAATAAACTAAGTGTCGTGAATTGTGTACACGTACGCGTGACATGATTTTTGACACACCAAAACTAAACAAGTATATGTACGCGCAATTCATCTTAAGATAATTCGTTAAATACGAATAATCTAGTAATTAGAAGAGGTAAAAGGTAAAATACACATAGGTCCTAAAATGAGTAATTAACCAATTTAAGCATATAAATTGTTAAGCGACTATGCTAAAACCACGGAACTCGGGAGTGCCTAACACCTTCTCCCGGGTCAACAGAATTCCTTACTCGGTCTTCTGATTTTGCATACTTTTTGACAGAGTCAAATTTCCTCGATGTGAGATTTTAAAATAAATGGTGACTCGGAACACCGTAAATAAATAATTTCGGGTGGCGACTCTTAAATAAATAACATAATCCCAAATTCGAATAATGTCACTTAAATTGAAAAGACTCCCTTATCCCACCCTTTCGGGGAAAAGGAGGTGTGACATTAGGAAGTGACACATGAAATAGATCAAGGTAAGAATAACATCCACTCCGCCTAATGACAAACCTGTAGAAAATGATGCGCTAAATGAGCGAATCTAATCTGGTGCAGAATACATACTCTCATTAGGCCTACTCCAAGAACGTCTTTCCCTTTGAAATCGCCTACTAATGTCATGAATCCAGCCAAGAATAGCTCAATAACATCAACCAAGGCCATACGAATCTATTCAAAACTATAAAACTTTAATTTTATTCAGTTCCCAAAAAGTCAACAATAGTCAAACTAGGCCCATGTGGTCAAAACCCGAGTCAAGGGGTAGATCCCGATTACCCATAACTCCACGAGTCCAAATAGGTTATTAGATTCTAAAACCAAGTCCAAACCAACCCTCAAATCCCCAAAATTCATTCTCTACCCCCAAGTTTCCTCCAAAATCTCATGATTGAAGTGTATATATCCAGGGGAATTAAAAATATGTAGTCAACCCAAGTGATAATTACATAAATACAAAGTAGTGAAGAAAATCACCCCGAAAATAGCCCTGAGTCGAGCTCCAAAACTCAAAATAATAAAAAATGAGTCAAAATCGACTTAAAACCCTTCTGTTAGGCCTCTTGCACATGCAACCCTCACATGTTGCGTATGCGACATCGCTTCTATGATAAAAGTATCGCTTCTGCGAACTTCACTAAAAACACCAACTCCAACCCCAACATCTCATAGAAGCGGCCTATCTCCCATACCTCAACAGCTTCGCATCAGTAGCGGTCCAAGCTCCACATGTGCGATACGCCAGCATCAAAACTTCCAACAACACAAAACATAGTCTGGAATCAATCCAACACCTACCCAAGCCTCCCAGGACCACGTCCAACCACACCAAAAAGTCCTATTACCTTACCCAAAATTATCCAAAAGATCAAAACACCGAATTAACATCAAAATCAATAATCCCAATCTCTTAAGTTCCAAAGCATCTAACTTCCACAAACTTGTCCGAACAAAACCTACACATTTTGGATTCCATCCAAAATGTAATGACTCGACCACTCGTTTTGTATATTTAAGAGTTGTTCCCTTAATTGCTACTTCCCGTATGTACATTTATTGTTATATGACTTACGAGGATGGTTTGTTAGGTTTAGGGGAGGTTTTGGATTGATTCGGAGCACTTGGTTCTTAGTTTGGAAGCTTACGTATGAAGTGTTGACGGAGGTTTGAATTTTGGGAAAATGAACCTGGAACAGTATTTTATGATTCTATTAGGTTTGGACAATGATTTTGGATATAGGCGTATGTCCAAATTTTGATCGGGAGGTTCCGAGGTTTATTTGGCTTGAATTGGCAAGAATTTGCAATTTAAAGTTTTGAAGTTCATAGGTTTTAACCATGATTGACTTTGTGTTTTTTGATGTCCGTTTGGGATTCCGAGCCTTGGCATAAGTTCGTATGGTGATTTCTGACTAGTATGCAAAATTTGAGGTCATTCCAAGTTGTTTACGCACGTTCGGCGTAAGATTTGAGTTTAGAAATTTGGATAAGTTCATAAAGTTTGGATTGAGGTGTGATTCGTGGTTCTAATGTTGTTTTGTGTTATATGAGGCCTCGAGTAGGTCCGTATTATGTTTTAGGAATGGTTAGTGTGTTTGGATGGGGTTGCGGGGGGCCTCGAGTGAGTTTCGTATGGACTTCGAATCATTTGTTGTTGTTTTTCCAGATCCCTTCTGGTGTTTTTGCACCTACTAAATTTAGTCTGTAGGTACGAGTCTACAGAACTGGACCTGGGACCACATATGATGAATTGGCTAAGCTCAAGGGTTTTCGTAGATGTGGTAGTGATTGCACAGAAGAGAGAGCGCAAGTGCGCTTTGTTGTCCGCAGAAGCAGCTCTGCATGTGCGGGGGTTGGTCAGCAGAAGCGGAATGGTGGGGCTTAAATTGATTCTGGATCTACAATGAGGTTTTCGCAGATGCAGTGTCACGGATGCAACTTAGGGGCTGCAGAAGTGAAAGTGTTGATAGGAATATATCTTTAAGGAGGGTTTAATGTCATTTATCTTATTTTGGCATTTTGTTTTTAGAAAATCTACTAAGTGAAGTGCCTAGGTCCAGTTTTATTAATAGAAAAAGGAAACCACATAGGAAGAGTACAAATAAGGGGACAATAGCACTAGTAGTATTGCCTCTACGCCTTGGCTATATAATCACTCATTTGCGCCTCACATTGCCTTATGATGGCAGCCTCATGTAGAGGATCATGGTGTAGCTGCCGGCAAAGTCTCACGAGGGCATATAATCTCATAGCCATTTGGATTTCTTCCCAAATTCATAGGACATGAGCAAACATATACTGGCTAAACCTTACCTTACTAATCCTATTGAGGCATAAAATAGCCTCACCAACTAGCATGCATGTAAAAAGTAAGACATAGAGGGCACTAAATATTTTAGGATCATCACAGAGTTTATAACATACTTTGTGATGATATTACAAATGACTATATTAATAAAGTGATAGAATAATATGTGGTAGGGATTAAAGTCGTGTTCCTTCTTGCCCAAACTTGCAACTTCGTCAAGTTGTAACTCTTTGTTATCTTCATCACGCCTCTTCAATATGTCTTCAAAATTCATGATTTCTTTTTCGAATGGTTAGACCTCGTAGATGTGGTTGGGGCAGCCTGTTTTTGTTTGGCAACTCACATTGGGATTCGCCTAATGTTTGCTTCCTCATTGGCCTTACTATCCCAACTCGTCTTCCTTGTACGAGACTTCTTGCTTTTTCCCCAATGCGTAGGTAATAAATCACCACTTTTTGCTGCCTCTGCCCAAATTTTTGTAACATGTCATCTTCATCTCCCTCTACATATATATCTCTACCCACTTTCACTGGATTTGGAATGTCTTGAACAAGATCTTGTGTCATCAAAGCATTTATGTCGCGTGCCTTTGCCATGATTTCCTTGCCTTGATGTTGCTCAATGTTTTGATTGGTGTTTCTATTCCTACCCATATATCATGTACTAAAATTTTGAGTTGAATTCATGGAAGGTTTAGTACTTATCAAAGCATCTAGTAGCGTCACGCCCCGAACCTGGGCCTGGACGTAACATGGCACTCGGTTCCTGACTGCGTGTGACTGAGCGAACCAACTGGGTGGCTGAATCAGCATGTGATATCATAACATACTGAATGTGAAAGATAAACTAATACATGTTAATATACTGAAAGTCTAAATGATATAAATCAAATGCGAAAACACTAATATAAGTCTGAAACATATATGTAGCAACATTGTTTGACCTTAAATGCATGTGACTTTGTCTAACTGTTACTCTACTGTATGAAACCTCTAATGAAGCACTGAAAACACTGACGGTCTGAAAATACTGAAGATTGTAAGGTAATGATAGTGCCCCGAAAGAACTGGGGATCACCAAATAGCTGGTACGAGAATCCTAGCGATCTGAATCGTCAACCTGTAAATCATTACCTGCATCGTGAGATGTAGGACCCGTGCAAAAAGGGATGTCAGTACATTTGAATTGCACTAGTATGTAAAGCAACTGAAAGAAAGAATTATGAATACTGAAACTGAAACTAAAATGATAACTGATAGATGATAACTGATAACTGAAATGATAATGATAATTAATAATTGATAACTAAAATGATAATGATAATTGATAACTGATAACTGAAACGATAACTGAACTGAACAAAGGAAGTAAGTATATGAATACTCCCTCTTTTGAATAATGAACAACTTGTTTATCTGATTAAATTATAGCCTCGAGCCCAATATATATGTGCACAAGCTACGGCCTCTGGACCAAGTATACGTATACATAACTATGACCTCGGGCCCAAAGATGCATAAAACATAAACTGCGACCTCATGCCCAAATATGCATAAAGCATATAAACTACGGCCTCAGGCCCAAATACAGGTGTTCAACATTCAGGAGTAAAATCAAGAGCTGAGAATCATACTGCAATACATGATACTGAAATACTGAATCGTATTAAGTTACATGATACTCGAATGTTGAATAAAACTAGATTGAAACATGTATTCATGAACTGATTATTAAAACTGAAACTTCAATTGTTTATGACATGCTGAGTAATCTAGACTGAGACTCATGGGAATCAAACCCAAGTCTATATTCATTACGCATTGATTTCACAACATTCAAAATGAAAGTCATGAACGAGTTACGAAGCTAGAGAATAGAAGTTCTGCAACTATTCAAGGAACTAGGCTTAACATATTTCTGAGGTAATTGGTAACGTGGTAAGAGAAACATAGTGTAGGGAGAATCATTAACATTCCCAAACATAGAGAGTTAGCCTCACATACCTTAACTTCCTCCTCTTGGACGTAATGCAACATTCGCCAACCCTTTCAACTTTAATCTAAATCAATACAAGTCAAAGGGATTCCATATTAGCAAAAATACTCATGTTCTAGTCACTTAGGCATTTTATCAAACCCTTGGTGGGTATGAAGCTTCATAGTCCTTATTAATGGTGTTTCTACACCCAGTAACCCATTCTCTTGCTCCTATATAAATTTTAAAGTCTCAAATGGCAACATCATTCTTCATCACCCATAAGGTATACAACACCCTTAACCACTAATCAACAATCAATAACCCAAACCTATAATTCGTTCATGCATTTCTATCAAATCCATCAACTCATATCTCATGAACTAGAGTCTATAATCATTAATTGAATACTAGAATTAATTAGAGGGTGAAGACGTTACCTTTTTGAAGTTCAATTCTCTTGAATTCGAGTTCTAGGGTTTCTTCTCTCAAGAATGATGATAAGGATGGTCTACTCATGTTAATAAGATGTTGGGAAATTGAAATTAACTTAGAATCATCATTAGAACTTACCTTCGATGGTGGAGGGACCTTGAAGGAGTTAGGTTTTTGAGAGCTGCCCTTCCTAGAGCAAGTTTTTGTATTTTGGGGGGTGTGGGGTGCGAAGTAGGGCTTTAAAATGACCTCCCAAGTTCGCCCCCGTGCACCTGGAGGCCTGACAGGGCAAAATGGCAGTAGCACTGCCACAAGTGCGCGGTCGCGCACATGATCCTCCGGGCGCGCACCTGGACGCGCATAGCGCCCACTTCTCTATAATACGCACATAACTTTTTGCAAAAAGATCCGTTCAGGCTCCACAATATATCGTTGGAAAGCTATTTTAAAGGCATACAACCTTTGTGCTTTGAGTTTTCCTAAATTCCTTACACATTTTCACTAAATCTTGCTAGAAGATGTACCTTTTGTAAACTTAGTCGATTTTGTCGAATCTTATGAACCTCACTCTCCATCTTGATTCTGAAACACTTATTTTCACACATACTCATCCTTCTAGGACTTCATATGTCTTAAACATAAAATTAATACCCATTTAACATATCCACACCTAGTCTGAATGTACAAGGTGTTACAAGTAGCTCACGATCATCTGCCGAAATAGCTGATGTGATGTGATCAACTTGCTGTTGTACAGTTACTGTTTCATGCGCAAGTTGTATTTGCTGTTGCTCAAAAACAAGATCATGGAGAATATTCTTAGGTGTCAAATTGTATTTTGCAACCTGCATTAATGCTTCCGGTAGCTACTGCCTTGTGCATCGACGAAATTTTGATCTCCTTCGAAGCTGCTGCATTAATAAACTTTTGTTGCTGCTCGGAAGGTACAAAAGCAGCAGCATTTGGACTCAACCTCTCGTCTTTGGTACACTATCCGTAGAATTAGAAACCTACTCACTTTGCACCTTTGCCTCGTCCTTTGATGGAGGAGTTGCTGAAAATTGAGCCGCCTCATCGTCACTCTCATCTTGGATGCTATCTGCATAATCTTCTTCATCCTTTTCAACTTGTTCAGCCCAAGTCTTGTGATTAACAACGTTTGCACTTGTCGCATCTCGTAGATCCTTAGAGCTAGTCATCTCATTTGTAGAATTTGATTGTGACAATGATGCCATAACTTTCTCCACATGTTTATTTTTTCCAGTAGATATCAATTGCTGCACCGAATCACCTCCTTGCTCACAAAATGACTCCATAGATTGTGAAGGAACCTCATGAACCGAGGTATTCAAAGTAACCAATTGCGCCTTGATCTTTGGAGTTGTGTTTATGAACATCGTTGCCTGAGCATCCTTTACCATTTTGGCCAGATCTGGATTGGATATTTGTAAAGTTGGTGAGGCTGCATTAGGTACTGCCCCGGCCTTTTTCTCGTCAACATGAACAAGAGCAAGATCCTTTAAGACTTTTGATCGAGCATCTGCGTTCTTCATGAACTGCTATTGCTTTCCACTGCCTAGAGAATTGGACAGCCTAGTTGTTGAAGTTAAAGCATGATCAACATCCCTCAACACAGATTCATTCAGCAAAACATCAAAGGAGTTAAAACACCTGAGGTTGTTCGCGTCTATAACCTGATTTGTGCGACCTCGAGAATTCTTTTTGTTAGGTGACATGTTTGATCGATTTACTACTGTAAAGTCTCCACCCTTAGATTGTTGCACACCTTGAGCACCTGAATTTAATGCATCAGTTACTTGTGTATGAGCAACAACAGATTGCATTGCAGTCTTGAGTACATGCGTAGGAGCTTCAACTATCCCAGTTCCCTTCTTCTTTGCACCTTGTATCTGCTAATTTTTTGTCTGCTCTCGTCTAACATTAATGTGCCCAGCAACTACCTTAACACCTGTAGCAGCTGCACTACCCAAAACATCAACATCTTCAAGTTCTTGCTCCTCATCTTGCACTGCAGTATCTTGTGCAACAGTAGTTTTGATAACCCCAGTATTAGGTCGACTACTAGTTTCATTCAATGTAACATTAGCCTCCAATTGTGAACCTACAGGACCTGCTGGTTTTTCAGATTTGTCAACTTGCCCAACCACTGCTACTGCTGCATTATTCTTGGCAAAGATTGCTCGAACAGCTGCAGCTATTGCACTGTCATCCATCATCTGCTGAAGATGCCCAGGTTCAATAGCTGAACCTTTAGAAGCTCTAGCTAAACCTCGATCAACCACAGTAGTTTTTGCAGCCTTCAAGTCCTGAGCAACTCTAGCAAGGGCTTCAGCAACTGGAACAATTGCACCAGAAACAGGATTTCGCCAGCATCACCAGAACCAACCTTATCAGTTGCATTAATAGCAGTTGATCGTGGACCATCAACATGTGATATTCCACCATTATTTCTGCTAAGCACAAGCCCATTCCACCTGAACCTTGCTTTTCAGTCACACCATCACCTCCATTAGGAGAAGATGACACATCAACAGCATTTTTCTTTTCATCCAGCAACTTCCTCAAATCACCTTGATACTTCTCA
The DNA here is from genome assembly GCA_005239495.1 of Nicotiana undulata. Taxonomy (NCBI): domain Eukaryota; kingdom Viridiplantae; phylum Streptophyta; class Magnoliopsida; order Solanales; family Solanaceae; genus Nicotiana; species Nicotiana undulata. The sequence continues at coordinate 34,226 of ML243621.1, forward strand.
ATATTTTGGCCATCATCCAGTTCTTCTTCCTGTTGCATATTGACATTCCCTCTAGTTCTTTTAATCAATGAACGACACTCATCATCAGCATGTACTTGTCTTTTGCAAATTTTGCAGTACAATGGAAGATTATCAAAGACAAATTCTTGTACATGTTCAATAACTTTTCCGGATTGCTCATCTATAAATTGTAACTTCATATTATCGGGCTGCTTGTCAAGAAGATAAAGTATTACCTTAACTCTAGCTGTGCTAGGTGTTGTCCTAGCCTGTGTTGCTTTGTCTATAGCAATAGGTTTCCCAGCTGGAGCGATTGACAGTAAAGGTTTCTTGGCAAACAGGTTCGTCGGCAAATCTGGAAACGACGTCTTTGACGTCTCCACCGTAGGATTGTAATCTTAAGTCCATGCGAATGTACTATATTGATGGTGTTGCACTTTGTACTGCAAATATCCAACCTGCTTTGAGAGGATAGTTACAAAATACTTGTGCACATCGCAATGAACTAGAAGATGTCGAAAAGCGAGGACACCAATCAAACAGCGACCTTTGATTCCTAACTGTGTTGGAATCATATTACGCATATCTTGTACATCTAGAGCTCCATGTGAGAAATTCATCACCACATCTTGATGAAGTCCTTCTTCAATAGCATATTCCTCCAGTTCTTTAAACGTAAACTGCATCGCAAGTTCACCACGAATGTGCTGGATTTGTTTTAGGACAGTTTTGGTTACTGGTTGAGAGTTTGACGTGATTACTGAAGCATAAGTACTGGTTTTACGGGTAGGGGTTCGTATCTCCCATATCATGAAGCTGGGGAGAGGGTTGCACGCCCATGGCAGCAACTGGTTGGGAACTCGAATTTTGACGATTGTTTAGGGGATTTTCACGATTTGGATGGGGTAAGTGTTTTGGCTCGGATTTGATTATTAAAGATTCTATCCTTGATTTTAGTGATTAAATGATGAATCTAAGTGAAGAAATTGCGAATATTAGTAATACTATTCTAAATGAAAAATAGGGATTTGAACCCCGATTTTGAGTTGGAAATGGATGAAGCTCGAATGGTTGGAATCGTATTGGAATGGATATTTGGAATTCGTGAATTTTGTCTCGTTACGGGAGGTGGGCCTGTGTCGACTTCTTGGGTTCACTTTTTTTATTTTTGTTCAAGATCAAAGCGTTATTTTTTAAGGTTGTTTCATATGGCTTTTCTTTAATGTTATTAACTTATTATGGCTAGATTCGAGCTGTCGGGAGGTTGATTCACATGGAGTGGACTTTTAGAGTACTGATTTGAATTATTTGAGGTTAGTATATTACCTAACCTTGTGGGAGGGAATACCCCTTAGGTTCTAGCCTAATTTGTTTAATTCTTACATGTGAAAAGTGGCGTGTATATGAGGTGACAAGCGTGTATATGAGTGGTATATGTGATTTTGACCGGATTAGACCGCAGGCTATTAATAAGCCTTAATCTGATAATGAACTCTGTATGAAACATGTTGAAACCGCTTGTGTCTACTTAATCATGATCGCTACATGTATTCATCCATAGTCATGCTTTATTTGTTGAACACCCCTCTCTTTTTATGATTATTGTTTTGTCCTTGTGCACTATTGTTTAATGTTTTAAGCTTATATTTTGGTGAAACTTTGGTATCATCGTTTGTGATATTCTTGCACTTAGTATCATTGTTTTCTGGTATTGCGGCACTTGTCGGCATGTTAAGTTGAATGATTGGGGGTGTCAGCACGAGGTATTTGTCGTGCAATTGTGTCTATAATTGTGCGCGTGGGGCGAAATAAGAGTGGCATCATCTCGGGCTGCCCACATGGAGAAATAAGGGTGGCTATATGCGTATGTGGCGAAATAAGGGAGGCATTTCATTGTTATGTGCACATGTTGTGGAATAAGAGTGGCATTGTTGATGATGTTATGTGATATTTCGGGTGTCTTTCATCATGATGTGATTCTGTTGAGACGGGGTTGATATTTTGTTTACATGCTTGTTTCTGAAAGTTTTCGTCTCAGGCGTCTATAAGTTATTGGATGTATTTGACGTGCCATCACATGCCTCACCTCTATTTGATGTTTTGTGACCAAAGATGGGTTTTAACACACTAAGTTGTTAACATACGTTCTACATAGATTATTGTTACTAATTTGAATTATATTATGTTGTTACTACATATTGGAGACTTCAAGGTATCCTGTATGTTCCGATCGTAGACCTGAGAGTCACCCTCTTTGTTTCATTTCTACTATTTATGTAATTCAAACAATACTATATTTTGATATATTTGTCGTGTATTTGGTTACAACTCATTACATTTGTGCCACCTAGTTCTAGGGATATGTTGTAAGTATCTCCATGTCGGCTTGTATCATTTTTCTTTCCATATTTATGTAAACATTGTTTTATTCTATCATATTTTTATTAATTTTAAGATTTTAAGTGACCGACTTACCTAGTTTTAGAGACTATGTGCCATCACTACCCCAGTGGTGAGATATGGGTCGTGACAAGTTGGTATTAGAGCTCTAGGTTCATAGGTTCTACAATTTACGGGCAAGTTTAGTAGAGTCTTATGGATCTGTACGGAGACGTCTGTACTTATCTTCCAGAGGCTAAGAAACTATTAGAAAAATTTCACTTCTTTCATTCCTTATCGTATGCATTTATTGATTTTAGAGTTTGAGCTTTTGTCTTTCAATTCTATCACAAATGGTGAGGACACACTCTACCGAATCGGATGACCAGATACCCGCGCCCCCTGGTAGATTTGCGAGAGGCCGGAGCGGAGGTAAAGGCTGAGGAGGGGCATGTGATACAGCTAGAGCACCAGCCAGAGTAGTAGTTGTGGAGCCTCCAGCAGCTCTAGTTGAAGACAGGAGCCTGAGCACGTTGAGAAGGTACCTGGGCAGCTTATTTCTACGTCGGGGCTCCAGGAGATGTTGGCACACTTACTGAGCATGTTTGGGACTTTTTCCCAGGCGGGGTTGATTCCAGGTTCACCAGCTATTACACAGGGCGGGGGAGGAGCCCAGACTCCCGTCTCCTGTTGATGAGCGCAAAACACACACTTAAATATACTCGCTAGTCAAATATAGTATAATATAATATTGTATCCATAGGGATTTGAGTTAAACAGTATTATCGTAGTTTATATCTAGACTGCTATCCAAGATAATAAGCAATTGATGTTTAAGTAATTAATACTAAAATTAACTAAGAATATAAAGCTATTGACTAATGACAATCGAATCAAAGAATAAGCAAGAATAGATATTAATGGGAGAAGATAGGGCTTTGATAGGATAGGTGCAAGACAGTTGTTTAGGATTGACTTAATATAATTCACGTCTAATGTTCAAGTGATTCTCTCGAATTCACTCGATTATTAGTTGAAATGTTTGGTAGAAACTTCTCTCTCGATTAAGTCTCAACTTCACAAGATGAACCAATTTAAGCTTCGTGAAGATATACAAGAATGCGTAGTGGATTGGTGTTTAGGAGAACCTCTCTCGACTATCCCCCTAACTAGGTTTAATCAATAATTCAACTAGCCTCTTCCGATTACTAAGAAGAATTAATGAATTCAACCAACATTATAAAGCAAGAATATCATAAGTTATGCCTCTCTCGATTACATGAACAAGTGAATATAGATGCAAAAATTTAATCATCCAAAAATGCTTCAAAACATAAAACTAGAATAAATATACACAAACAAATATCAATACACCAAATCTATCAGACTGTAAAGAGAACTACTCCATGGATATGGAGCAATTCATCACAAATATATTCAAGTTAAAGAAAAACATAAAACGGTCCAAACTCTTGTCTTGAGTAAGGATTGAATGATGAAATCCTTGTGGTTTGGCTCCTCACTCTTCCTTAGCCTCTTTATGTCTAAATTATGTCAAAATTCCACAAAATAACGTTTTCACGTGTACTTATACCAAGTTGGGTCGGGCCTAGACGAAATTCCCTTTTCCTAAAACTTATTGCTTTTCATGCGTCGCAATATGTGTAGCAGTGTTTGCCAAGTTCTGACATAAATTTACATTGATGCGTTTTATAGTGTGTCACAATGTGCGTCGCACTAGTGTATTTTTTTAGCAGTTAATTCTTCCTTGAACTTTGATGTCCAGAAGTAATCCTCGACCCCCGAACACGATATCGTCTTAATCATTTCGGCTTTATTCAAAATTCAAATGTCCAAATAGCTCAAATTAGTTTCACAACATCTACATAACTTGAAATAACTCCTACAAGGTATAAAACATATAATAACTGCAAAACACTAACAATTAAAGATCAAGCATAATTAAAGTGCAGTGAGTTAGAGTGAAACAAGCGACTAAAACACGATATTATAGCCTACCATCACATGTACACTAGAGCATTCATCTCATGATTATCATACACCGAGTGTTGTGTTGATACAACAAGTAGTTTCAATTTAGCCCGATGTACGACCAATTGTGTCAGTTGAGGGGCAGAGGAGTTTGGAGAGGTTCCGAAAGTTCCATCCTCCCCAGTTTAGTAGGGGGGCTTCTGAATATGCACAGGATTTCTTGGATCACTGTCAGTACATTCTGCGCACTATGGTGAAGTGGAGCTGAGTGGAGTCAACTATACCACTTTCAGCTGATGGGACTAGCATATAGGTGGTGGCAGACTTATGAGGTGAGCACGCCAGCGGGCGCAACACCACTTACTTGGTCCTAGTTTTCTTATCTTTTCTTGAGAGAGTTTGTTCCATAGACCCACAGGGATGCATTGGGTACTGAGTTTGAGCAGTTACGTCAGGGGGTATGATTGTGTCCGAGTATGCTTTGATGTTTACAAAGTTATGCCTTCATGCAGCTACTTTGGTTTCCACTGTTAGAAGATTACGTAGATTTATTAAGGGGCTCGCCTACAACCTCAAATTTGGTATGGCACGGGTGTTGGAGATTGAGACTCTATTTCACTAGGTTCTGGAGATTGCTAGGAGGTTGGATCATATCCGCAGTCAGAAGATGGAGGATAAGGAGCCTCGTGGTTTTGGAGGATTTTGGGGCTCCTACTCTAGGGGCAAGCTCTGTCATGGCAGAGGTTATATCAGTCGACTAGTTCAATCAGCACTTCTGGTCTGTCATATAGATGCATCTGTTTTAATTTATCCGGGATCTACTTATTTGTATGTGTCATCCTATTTTGCTTCATATTTTAGTATCTTGTGATTCTCTAGATACTTCTGTTTATATGTTTACACCCGTTGGGGATTCTATTGTTGTAAGTTGTGTCAATCGCTCTTGTTTGGTTACTATTAGAGGATAGGAGACTAAGGTTGATCATATGTTACTTAATATGTAGGATTTTAATGTGAATTTGGGCATGGATTGGTTGTAACCATATCACTCTATTCTTCATTATCACGCTAAGATCGTGAAGTTGGCTCTTCCGGGGTTGTCGAGGTTGGAGTAGAGAGGTTACTTGGGTCATATTTCTAGTAGGGTGGTGTCTTTTCTGAAGGCTCAACGGATGATTGAGAAATGGTGTTTGGCGTACATAGCCTTTGTGAGGGATCTTAGTGTTGATACCCCTATTGTTGAGTTAGTTCCATTAGTGAGTAAGTTCCCAGATGTGTTTCCAGCAAACCTACCAGGCATGCAACCTGATAGGGATATTGGTTTTGGTATTGATCTGGTGTCGGGCACTCAGCCTATCTCTAGTCCACCATATCACATGGTATCAATGGAGTTAAAATAATTGAAAGAGAAGCTTCATGAGTTGCTTGATAAGGTATAAGGCCGAGTGTTTCACCTTTTGGGCTGCTCCTATTCGATTTGTGAAGAACAAAGACGGCTCTACGAGGATGTGTATTGACTACTGGCAGTTGAACAAGGTTACCTTCAAGAACAAGTTACCTCTACTGTGTATTGATGATTTATTTTATCAACTTCAGGGTACTAGAGTATTCTCGAAGATTGATTTGAGATCTGGTACCAGTAGTTGAAGATCCGGGCTTCTGAAAACAGCATAGTATATGAGAGTAACAGATAAAACAAATCAGGGAAAGAATAACATCCAGTTGGCCCCACAACACACTGTAGAAAATATTGCATTGAGTAAGCAAGTCTAATCTAGTATCGAATACTCATTCTCGTTGGACATACTGATAAGCACCCAAATCGATTCCAGTCATCCCAAAATTGGTAGATAGCCTATTAAAATCCACAATGATCTCATCTGTAATACATACAATCAGATGTCTAATCATTAATACCCTTTCATATCTCACAACTAACGAAAAATCTGCCATCACAAATATCAAATAACTGAACCTTGACAATGCAAAATCTCCATACCTGATCTCTATCGTTCCCACTCAAACAACTACATCACACATACACAATTATCTCAGGGGAAATATTTCCATAACCCTTCCTCACCAAGTAGCAAAAATCTGAACGTCCACGATCACCAACCTCACGATCTCTATAGTACTAGCCAAGCCTCTACAAATCAATCTACAATGTGCCTCCTACAACATACGCTCTCTTCCGGCAATACAAGATAGTGTTAGTATCCTCTTAAACATATGATTCCTCTATGTTGTCTAGAACTCATGACATTTCTTTCAAAATTGAACTGCAATCTTGTTTGTTCAATCTCAATCCCGTGGCTCACCTCATCTATCATGCCTCAACATGAAAATAGGAGAACCCCGTTATCAATCATGAATCATGAATAGGATACACACCATCGATCAGAAATCTTCCACTTAACTCAGCTCAGGAGAAAAATCACAACACGCAACAACCTCCTTGTATCCGTAAAATACATCAACCTCAAGTCATGGGCAAAATCATCACAAAGTCCTCAGAATCCATTTGCATATGACAAATCTATCAGAACTGTACTTCTCTAAATGAATCAAGTCACATAGAGTGCCCGGCTCGTAAGGTGTTGCCACAAACATCTGCAAAGCCCTATTATACAAAACAAACTAATCATCTCTATAACCATGCTGACCAAATCCATTGATATATGGACCCAAATTCTTCAAATTACTCATGACTCGCCTTCACGGAAACACTACTCTTTCCCAGTACCCTATGGACCTCAATCAAAACTTATCTCAAGTAGCCCTAATATCAAATCTTGTCGTCCTCAGACTCGTAGGACACTTTACTTCCTTTTATACGCCCAATAGTACCTCAAACCGACATACTTGCTTTAAAGAGATCTTCTGCGAACCTAAAAATTGTTTTTTTTATCAAACACTGCCTCGAAGAACTGATGATAATACAAAATCGCTCCAAGCCTTTCCCACAATTAGATGTCAATCTTAACTCCTCAGCCATACGATGAATCAAAAAATCCTTAGACATCACATCTTAAATATTGAACTCACTAGAACCACCCTCGAGAGTCACCCACTCAATGCTAGTCCCGTATATATAGCCAAACATGCCGATGACTAGTGCTCTATTAGAACATGAATACTACTGAAGAAGTAACCGAGCGAACCCCTTTCCCTTACACGCTATATCCACGAAGGACTATCCAACCTAAGCCATTCCACAAACTACATATAACAACCTGGTGAAATATAACATGCATCTAGCAAATTGCTTACCCAAATCAATCTCGAAGACATCTTCCTCAATCCATAACTAATCCACAAGCGCACCAAAGTCCGGGACTGCAAAAACACATGACTACGTGATCCAAAACGTCGATTATAGGCTCCCTCACTTAGCCTCGAGCCACAATCACATAGCTTAAGAGTGATAATGATCGTTCTTCCTTAATTACCATGACCTCACGATGTTACTTAGTTGACTTTCCCATAAGCTCATGTTGAAATAACCATAAACATCCCCAAATTATCAACCCAAAAGCATACTCAACCTCGTGGCAGTCATGCCATCTACATCAAACGATCTAGACTCACGTCGTAATACATATATCCTATTGGATAGAAGTTAAAACTCCTCATAGCAACCTCATAAGAAATTATACAACATCAAATCTTCTCATAGGAGATAGCCCACATGTGTAGCCTCAAATCTCCCCCATGACCTTGCTATGAGCACTACACTATGTAACCAATAAATCCTCCTGAGTCTACACTCGTACACAGGCTGCAAGAATCTATTTTGTTCCACTAATAAACAACCGAAAGATCCATCAACACATCCAAAACTCAAGACTGTATGGCACATCAAAATGATAATAAAACATTCACATTCCCTTTTTCGTTCAAGCAAAGACATTCATATCAACTTCAAACTCTCCTAATGTAATAATTCATCACCAAAACAAAATGCACAGTCTTAGTCATTTGTCCATAATGACCCAAGTTGCACCAACCTTCCTCAAAGCATGTGGCCACCCCACCACAAAGCCCATAATGATATGGCCCCACTTCCACGTAGGTGTAGCCACCTCCTAGAGTAAGCCTCTAGATCCCTAATGTTCATTCTCGACCAGATGAGAATCAAACACCACGAGACATGCCAAATAATGTACTTCTTCATCCTCTTTCACTCACAGTATTTCCTCAAATCACAATTTATCTCTGCACCATCCGTATGAATACAATACCATAAATTACGAACCACCTCAATGATCATCTCCGTTGAACCATCAATACTGGAAACATAAATCCGATCTTGAGGTCGCAAAACACCGTCTCACTAAGGACCACCTCCTTAACACCACCACGCACATTGTATCTCTATGGACAAGCAATTATAGATCATCGCACTCATGAGCTCTGATGCGCTCAAACAAAGACAATCGCGCGACCGCCCAAGTAAGAACTCCACTATGTTTAGAAATGTTGGATCTCACGATTCCATATACCAATAATTAGAACTATTATAGCCAATACCTTCCCTCCACCAGAACAAATGACAAACTCTAAATCGTGAACCAGATAGTACTTTTCACAGGGCTTTAACTGTCGAGACATGTGTGCAATCTCCTTACCACTCTGTGCTAACATCGCACCAAAACCAACACGTGAAGTATCATAATAACTTTGCAAGGACTCAAAGTGTGTAACACAAATACTGGGGCGGCAATAGATGGAAAGTCTCCACAAAGGGATGATAGTAGTCAGCCCTCAACACAATGGAGAAACATCACACACTACAAGTGAAACATCATCACGAATCTTCGGATCACAATTGGCAACGAGTACTCAATATCGCGTACGAACAAGTAGGAGGGAACTAAATAAAGGCTTCACACTGAGATAAAGTCGCACAATAAGGCAAGAAGAGGAAATTTCCTAATATCCTATAACGTCTCAGAGATAAGTACAGACATCTCCTAATAGTAGGCTATATAGATGTTATTTGCACTCTCAATGAACCATACTTTAGTGTTGTTTTAAATGCAAAAATGACAACAAAATTCTCTAAATAGTGTTTTTATACTTTGCAGGTAATAATACACGTTCGTAAGATACTTTGGAGCATTTTGGAGTCAATCACGGGAATATAAGGCCAATCAAAAATAACCCAAGTCAAAATAAGCAAGAAAAGGGCAAGGATGGTTGGACTGAAGCCCACCGCGACCGCGGGCGACTGCGGCTGGAACGCGGTGGGACAAACAAAGCGAGGCAGAAATGATGCAACTCACCGCAATCGCACCACGTTCTACCGCGGTCCCGGTCGATTCGTGCAACGCCCAGAAGATTTAGGGACTCAAGTGTAAAAATAGGAGAAATTAGCCTAGACCTATTTAAACCCTATAAACTCATCCAAGAAAGGTTTAAGCTTGTTTTAGACTTAATTTGGAGGCAAGAACAAGTGTGAGAAGACCAAGCTACAATTAGAGTTTTTCTATTCTCCTTCTTTTGTCATTATTTTGGGAATTATGAATTATGTTATGCTTTCATTGTATTCTAGCATGAGTAGCTAAACAATCCGTCTAGGCTTGATGGAACCAATTGACTCAATTTTGTGATAATCGAGCCGGGTTTAATCTATGATTGTTCAACTATGTTTTTGTATGGTGATTAATTGAATGGGCCCTTGATTAATCATGTCTAATTTCCTTGTGTTGCTTGAGAAAGAATACTAGGTTAGACAATTGTTGAACAATACCACTTTTGGGTAATTGAAGGGATTCATTACTTGAATTTAAAAGTGGGGTTAGAAATAACGAAACTTTGGTGGGATAATTCAGAGTTGCATAAATTATCAACTAGAGTGGTTTGAGAGAATGCTCTGGTAAATTACCGTAGTTGATCAAGAGATAAATGCGGTAGCCCATAGCTCTTAATCCTCATAGAGTAACACGCCGAGATTATAGCAAAGGAGTCGAGAATTAATTTACCAATTGGGGAAATCAATACCCTAGATCTTTCTACCATTGAGTTATCTTTAATCTTGAATGTTGTTAGTTTTAATATCATTTCTTTCAATTAACAAATCCCAACAATTATTGATAAAAATCTTGCATCCAGAAATGTTTTGAGCTTATATTAGCATCACCAAGAGTTGTAATAGATAGGTTATTCCCAAAGGATTCGACTCCAGACTATAAGCAGGATTATATTTGCAACGACCGCTTTGTCTTTTCGAAGGCATAGTTGGGCGTGATCAAATTTTGGCACCGTTACCGAGGAACTAACGGTGTTATTTGTTACAACTTAAAAGTACTGCTAGAATTATTAGTTTAGCTCAATTTTCTACGGTGTTAAATAATTTTTAATTGAAATTCTCACGTTTGAATTCTTGTGTGATTCAGGTGTATCCCTAGAAACTCTTCGAGGACTGGTGAACTTCTTGAAGAACTCTCAGACCCCGAGAAAACATTCCGGGCATAAAACCGTTCAAACAAGAAGGACAAACACTTACTGCAACTTGAAATGGAAAATGTGGATAACGTCAACGCAAACAACTGGGTACCTCTTGTGCCCAACGATGGAGTGGTGACACTTCTTGTGCCAAAAGCTGCACTCTATGATTAGGCACAGCCAACAGTTGACAACCTGGCCACCGCCATTGTTGTGCCCCAAATACAAGCGGAGACATTCTAGATCACCAACAACATGCTGCATCTTCTTCAGAATAAGGGATTGTTCTCGGGGTCACACATTGAAGACCCTCAACAACACCTAAAAATGTTTCTGTCGATTTGTGTGACCCAAAGGCAGCCAAATGTGACCCCGGAAGCCATCAAGCTGTTATTGTTCTCGTTCTCTGTGGTTTGGGAAGCTCAAACTTGGATGAATTCACTCCCAATAAATTTTATTTCCACTTGGGAGGAATTAGTCAAATAGTTCCTGAACAAGTTCTACCCTCCCAACAAGACTGCAAGACAGATTGACGAGATATTGCAGTACAAGTAGAAGCCCACTGAGACCTTGCAGGAAACTTGGGAAAGATTCAAAGGGATGCCAGTGAAGTGCCCCCACCATGGTATTCCAGACCAGATGCTCGGCCAAATATTCTACATGGGGCTAGCAGACAATTTGAAAGCAAATGTAGACGCTTCAGTTGGAGGTGCTTTTATGAGAAAGACATTCACTGAGTGCAAAATCTTTCTTGATAAGTTGGGCCAGATTCAGGGTGGATGATGAGAGGTACGACCCTGACACCAATAGTGCATTCACTTCCTCTTGATCCAAATAATTCACATGCAAAGAACATATCCACACTCATGACTGAGATGAGTATACTAACGAAGAAGATTGACGAGATGGGTACAAAGCAATTGCATATCGTTGATACAACAAATGGAGGACCCCTTGCATCAATCAGTCTTATGTGTGTTCATGGAATGGAGAAGGTGACAACCAGGGTCCTAGAGAGGATATGAATTATGTTAACAATTTTGGGGGTCAGAAGCAAGGAGGACAACAATGGGGACCAGCACCTAACCAGCAGTACATACCGAACATGCCACAACCTGGAGGTATGCGGCCCTAAGGCCAAGTGGTTCCATATTAGAGACAACGGGGCTATCAGCAGCAACACCAGCAACAGTTGACATATCAACCACCTCATCAGCAGCAAGACAGCAACATGGTGGAGATCAAGGGTATGCTGCAGCAACTCATTGGCAGGAATGGTAAGATGCAGGAAAAGATGACATCACATGATTGAGCAATTAAAGGGATTGAAACTAAACTGGGGAAGTTGTCCATGGACCTAAATAACCGCCCCTAGGGGGCATTGTCGGCTGACACAAACATTAATCTAAAGGATCTAAACCCGAATCAGTTGATGGCAGTCAGTCTCCGTAATGGGAGAGATTTATAAAGGGAGTAAGAGGTTGCTCAACCTAGAAGAGAGACTACACCAGCCACTGCAGTTCCAGTAGAGATAGATGAATTAGCAGAACTCACTGAAGTGGTGGTTGAACAGGCCCAGGTCGAAAAGGGTAAGGCCAAGAAAGTGCAAAAGTTGCAGAACAAGTGGCTCTTCTTGTGCAACAAAATTCCCACAAAAAACAGCCAGCAAGCAGTGGAAAAAAATGATACCTGCACCATTCCCTCAGAGATTGGCAAAACAAAAGAAAAAAGATCAATAGAGGAAATTTATGGAGATGCTTCGTCAGATTCAATTGAATATTCCTCTGATGGATGCTTTGAGGGAAATTTCAGGCTATGCAAAGATGATGAAGGACCTGATGTTGCACAAATTTGACTTTCATGACCTGTCCATAGTAACTCTGACAGAGACATGCAGTGCGGTAGTGACTAGACCCATGGCTCAAAAGATGTCTGATCCAGGTAGCTTCACTATTCCATGTACCATTGGGAATTATGCTTTTGCAAAAGCATTGTGTGACTTAGGATCCAGCATAAACTTTATGCCTTTGGAAATCTACACAAAGTTGGGCATTAGCAGAGCTAGGCCGACTTCGATGTTATGGCAATTGGCTGACCACACGATTAAAAGACCGATAGGGATTCTTGATGATGTGCTGGTGCAAGTGGGGAAGTTTGTATTCCCTGCAAACTTTGTTATTCTGGACTGCCAAGTAGACGAGGAGATTCCTATCATTTTGGGAAGGCCATTTTTAGCCACTAGGAGAGCACTGATTGATTGCGAGGATGGGGAATTAAAAATGAGGTTGAACAATGAAGAAGTGATATTCAACGTCCAACAATCCATAAGGAGACCCAGTGAATATGCAAATTGCTCACTAGTGGAGGCGGTGTATGTGATCCTACATGATGATGAGACCCTTAATGCCAAATATCCGTATGGAGCCTGCTTGACAAATTTAGAGGAAATGGATGGCGAAGGGTTGGCAGAGTGGGTCATGGCACTCGAGGAAGCTGAAGCTGAAGCCATCAATTTAGAAGAGAGAGCTACATCACCGACAAAACCATCAGTTGTGACACCACCACAACTGGAGCTAAAGCCACTGCAAGCCCACCTTAGGTATGCTTTCTTGGGTCCCAATTCGACTTTGACTGTTATCATATCATCTGGTTTGCTAGCTGTGCAGGTAGAACAATTACTGAAAGTGTTGCAAGAGTGCAAAACTACCATTGGTTGGACCATGGAAGACATAAAGGGTATCAGCCCAGTCTTCTACATGCACAAAATTCTTCTGGAAGAAGGGCACAAACCTTCTAGGGAACATCAACGAAGGCTGAACCCGAATATGAAAGAGGTAGTGAAAAAGGAGGTGATCAAGTGGATGGACGCGGGCATCTTCTTTCCCATCTATGGCAGCAATTGGGTGAGCCTCGTCCAGTGTATACCGAAAAAGGGCGGAATGACTGTTGTAAAAAATGAGAAGAACGAGTTGATCTCGACTCGTACATTCACGGGGTGGCGGATTTGCATGGACTATACGAAACTAAATGCATCCACCCGAAAGGATCATTTCCCCTTGACATTCATTGAACAAATGTTGGACCGGTTAGCTGGGCGATCCCATTTTTGTTTCTTGGATGGATACTCGGGGTACAATCAGATCTCAATATCCCCGAAAGATAGAGAGAAAATTTCCTTCATGTGTCCGTATGGCATCTTTTCCTTTCGGAGAATGCCCTTTGGACTTGGCAATGCACCGGCCACATTCCAGCGGTGTATGTTAGCCATCTTCACCGACATGGTCGAAGACATTATGGAGGTGTTTATGGATGATTTCTCTGTGGTAGGAGATTCATTCGAAGATTGTATCCATAACCTCAAAAGGGTGCTCAAGCGATGTGTGGAAACAAATCTAGTGCTGAACTGGGAGAAGTGCCATTTTATGGTACAAGAAGGAATAGTGCTGGGACATAGAGTGTCCAAAAAGGGGATTGAAGTAGACCATGCGAACGTTGACATAATTGAGAAGCTCCCACCACCCACTTCAGTGAAAGCATTGAGGAGTTTCCTTGGGCATGCCGGATTCTACAGGCGATTCATCAAGGATTTCTCAAAGATTGCTAACCCTTTATGTAAGCTGCTTGAAAAAGACCAGCACTTTGTGTTTTCTGATGTTTGCAGGTTGGCATTTGAAGAGCTGAAGAAGAGATTGGTGACCGCACCCATCATTGTTGCACCCGACTGGTAGAAACCATTCGAGCTGATGTGCGATGCCGGTGATTATGCCATAGGAGCAGTTTTGGGGCAGCGTAAGGAGCAAATTATGCACCCAATTTACTATGCAAGTAGGATGCTTAGTGGTGCACAGCTGAACTACACGGTCAGTGAAAAGGAAATGCTCGCTGTAGTGTTTGCCTTCGACAAATTCAAGTCATATTTGATTGGATCGAAAGATATTGTCTATACTGACCACGCATCCATTAGTTACTTGATAGCAAAGAAGGAGTCAAAGCCCCACCTGATTCGCTTGGTTTTGTTGCTACAAGAATTTGACCTGGAGATTCGTGACCGGAAGGGGACAGAAAAATCAAGTGGCAGACCACCTCTCGAGGTTGGAAGGGGCAGAAAAGAAAACAGAGGTTGAAGATATCATTGAGATTTTCCCGGATGAGAAATTACTTGTTGTGACAATGAAGGAGGCACCATGGTATGCTGATATTTCTAATTACTTGGCATGTGGTATAGTACCGCATGATTTCTCCTCAATTCAAAAGAAAAAGTTTTTTCGGGATTGTTGGGCTTATTATTGGGATGAGCTTTTATTGTTCAAAATATATGTTGATAATATGATCCAGAGGTGTATCCCCAAGCAAGATCAACCCTCTGTTTTGCAGGCCTACCATGCTTCGCCATACGGTGGACACTTTGGAGGAATACAGAGAGTAGCGAAGGTGCTAGAATCAGAACTGTACTGGACTACATTGTTCAAGGATGCCCATGCTTGGGTCAAACGCTGTGATGAATGTAAAAAGACGGGAAACATATCCCGTCGTCATGAGATGTCAATGACCACAATCCAAGAGGTGGAAGTATTTGACATGTGGGGGATCGACTTTATGGGGCCATTTGTCAGCTCATACGGTAACAAGTATATACTGGTTTCCATTGACTATGTCTCTAAGTGGGTCGAAGCAGTTGCTCTCCCAACCAATGATGCGATGGGGGTGACCAATTTCTTAAAGAAAAACATCTTTACACGTTTTGGCAACCCCCCCCCCCCCCGAGCCATAATCATTTATGGTGGCTCTCATTTTTGCAATAGAGCGTTTGCACGCATGTTGGAGAAATATGGAGTTCACCACAAGGTAGACTCACCGTACCACCCATAAACAAGCGGGCGGGTTGAAGTGTCCAATAGGGAAATCAAAAGTGTCCTTTCAAAAACAGTGACTGCAACAAGAACTGATTGGGCTAAGAAGATGGATGATGCATTGTGGGCATACCGCACAGCATTCAAAACTGCAATTGGTATGTCACCATACAAGTTGGTATTTGGTAAGGCATGCCACCTTCCAGTTGAGCTCGAACATAAAGCACTGTGGGCATTGCAGAGCTGAACTTAGACATGGAAACAGCGGGCACCAATAGAGTCAATAGGTTGCATAAGCTTGAGGAATTACGGTTCCACGCATTCGAGAGTGCTCGACTATATAAAGAGAGGATAAACTTGATGCATGACAAGCACATCTTGGATCGGAACATCAAACCCGATGAATTAGTGTTGCTATACAACTCAAGATTGAGGTTGTTCCCGGGTAAGTTGAAGTATCGGTGGTCAGGACCGTTCGAAGTGGTGAAAAATGTTCCCAAGTGGAGCTGTGGAGATCGAATTAGAAGATGGGAGGAACAAATTCACTGTGAATGGGCAGAGGTTGAAACATTACCTTGGAATGAGTGAAGAAAAAGGGGATAGCGTGGTGATAACTTTGGAGGAGCCCCAATACACAAATGAGGAGTGATGGCGAGAGTCTGCATCGTGTTGTAACATTAAATCATGTGCTTTGTGGGAGGCAACCCATTGATTATTGTACTCGTCGTGCCGCAACGTTAAATCAAGCGCTTCGTGGGAGGCAACCCATGTTTTTCTTTTGTTGTCTCCTTTGTGTTGTTCTTGTACTTGATGTGTATGTTACTAACCTATTTACTAGTGTATAGGCCAAGATTGGGAGTATTGGGAGAATACAGGGTCAAGACACAACTCCGGATAGGTAAAAATGTGAGAAAAACAAAGAAAATTTGGAACACCGTCACCGCGACCGCGGCGACATGTTTTTTGTTTTCATCTTACCGCGACCGTGGCAAAATGTGGCGGGACCGCGGTGAGTCACGTACATTCTGTTTTGTGAATCCGTCTTCACCGCGGCTGCGGTCGACCACGGCGAATGCCCTCCCCACTGCCCGCGCCCAAGTAAGTACCATTAATTTTTTATTTTCTTTATTTTTTGTTTTTTTTTCTATTTTTCCTACCCTTATTCTAATATTCTAAAACTAACCCCCACTTACCCCACGTCTTCTAACTACCCCCAAATGCCCATCCCTAAATCCCCCAAACCACTTCTCCTTCACTTCTCCTCCCTCAAACGGTTCATCTCCCCCTTCCCCCTTCTCTCATTCTTCCACCCCAAACTCACACCTTTCTTCTCCCCTCTCCATTCCCCCCCACCCCACCCCACCCAACCACCAGACTTATCTCCACTCCCATATTCAAGTAAGTCTCTTTTCTTCTCTTCTCTCTTGTAATTTCTTTTATTTATTTTAATTTCTTTTTCTTGTGTATTTTAATAGTAGATCTACACTATGTCTAGATTAGAATTTATTTTCCTTTTGTATATCAACGTGGTGTGACTTGGTGAAATTCTTGGTGTTGTTGGGTGAGTATTGTGTTGGTGAATTGATGTTAGTAGAGGATTGTGGTTGAATTTGGGGAGGTATTGTACTTCTATGGGCTAATATATGCATGTCTAAATCTATGCACACCATGTGTTTGAAAAATTGCCCCATTGTGCTGAAATTGGTAATGTGAACATAGTGGTGGTGAAGTCTGAGTAACCACTTAGGGTCACACAAATCGAACCTTCATTAATAGTAAACCTTGTTTTGTTAGGTACAATGCATCAGTCTAGGAAAAAAAGGGGAAAAGGATCCTGCGCCAGTGGGCTAGGAGGGTCATCCAGGGCTTGAGCCCCGGCTAGTGCAAGCCAGTTTGATAATACTCGGTTTGTCTCAAAGGCAGCCGAGGAGAGATTTGAAGCAAAGGTCTCACGGAAGATGGTGCATGAAGTTCCCATTGACAGGTCTACCCTAAGACCTGAGATGTATACTGAGTTGAAGAGACATTAGCTAGACGTCTTCTTTGAGGAGAAGAGGAAGCAAAAATATAGATGGTCCGGGAATTTTATGTGAATTGCTCGGAACATGCTAATAGGGTGGTCACATTCCGAAGGACACGGGTGAAAGCATCGCTTGAAGCAATCTGTCGGGTGTACAAGTTGTCGGTCTTCACCGGAGAGTTTGACTACTACCAGACTTATCGGACGCCACCTATCACATGGAACATCCTTGTCAAGACAATCTGTTTGGTGGGGGAGACCATCTCGATAAAGCCTTGCATCACACTGAACTCCCAATCCCTCACTTAGGAAGCTAAATGTTGGCTCACCATCATCAATAGATGATTGCTGCCCTCCAGTAACACCACAGATGTAAATGCACCTCGAGCAGTGGATGTTTGGTGTTTTGTCAACCGTCATGACTTTGATGTGGCCCGATTAATTCATGATGAAATGTTCATTAGATCCCCGGAGATAGTCAAGGGGTTCTACTTCCCCTCACTTGTCACCAAGTTGTGTCGTGCTGCAAATGTTCCCGAAAATTGCATTATTAATGGGAAGCTAGCAAAGAAAATTTCTTTCAGGGCCAGTAAAATCATAGTGGGAAATGAGCATTGATGTGGAGGATGAGGAAGAGGATGAGGATATGCATGTCGATGTCCCACCAGTGCAAGGGCCTGATGAGGTAGGTCCATCTCGGCCCCGTCGGAGCACCCGGCTGTCAGCCATGGAGAAGGATGTAGTTGGCTTACGCACCTCAGTCGATGACCTGACTGCTAGAGTTGACGCTCTGGCCACTTAGAGTGAAAAGTCAGAAAACAGGATAATGGTCTGGCTCCGCGCGTTAGGACGTACCTGTCATCTCGACCCAGGCACCGTCTCCGATGAGGACTAAATACCAGGGAAGTCTCCTTACCTCACTTTGCTTCATTGTTTATGGCATGAGGACATGCCAATTCTTTAAGTGTGGGGTGGGGAATATTGGTTGTTGTTGTATGTACATGTGTATACTTGTTGGTATTTGATTTGTTTGATAATTTTCTTTGTTATTTATTATTGTCGACTTGGTCCGAAGACGGACACCTTTTGGTGGGTGTCTTGAGGGACTTGAGTCGAATAAAAAATAAAATAAAATAAATCTTAAAAAAATGAGAAAATATGTTGGACTCTTCCCGACGATGGACATGTTTCTTGAGGGAAGTGAGTCTAAAACAAAACACAAAAAGAATTTTTTTCTTTATTAGGTAGTGTATCAACTCCCCCTTAGTTTTTCTTTATACCACGTTTCTTTTCCAAGGGCTTACATTTGAACCAAGTGTAGTTAGCTTTTTCTTTTTAGTTTAGGAAATCTTGGGCGAGAAACAAAAAATGGAAATAGGGCCCCTTAACTCTATGGTACCTTGAATAAAGACTGCTTTAGTGTGATACTTAGACTCTTTAGTTGACTCTAATAAGGCCTTAAATTGTGTATTCCTGAATGGCTCAAGTACTTAGAGAAGAGTGTCTGATGATCCTAACTGAATTGAGTCATGTTCCATGTGTGTGTGAGGCTTTGTGTATTTTGTGTTAGCATTCAATGCCTAGAACTTGCCCTGTGTGTGTACAAAGTGAAATGGTAGTCTTGTTTGGTCTAGAAAGTGATATAGGCGTTTCTTTGCTTAACCTTTCTGTGTATAATTGTCCCACCTAACTGTATATATCTTAGTCAACCCCGTTGAGCATGTTATCTTGTTTTTCTTGGCAACCACATTACAAGCCCGACCCAAGTTTAAATAGCCTATCTTGTTGAACCCCATTACCTCTTAGAAGCACTCAAGTGTAATGGATATGAAAAAATTATAAGTGTGGGGTGGTTGGTTGGGCTGTTAAGTGGAATTAAGAAGACATGACAAGAAAAATGTGCACTATTTGATAAGCAATATTAGAGGCCACCAAAAAAAAAGTCTCGAATTGGTGGTGGTTATTAAAAGAAAAGTGTGCCTAAAAGAATAAGGGGTTAACACAATAGTGTAACGATGGAAGGAAGGTTTGACAAAGTAAAAGCTTAAAGTACAAAAATGTAGTGGAGTACTTAGGGAGGTGTAGTCACTATACCTATATGTATCCTACCCGTCTCGCAGCCAGCATTACAACCAAATAAAGTCCTAATTGATCCTAGACCAAATGAGTTCGATTAGTTGAGTATTACACTACGGGCAAGCCTATGGTGTGTTGTTTGTGACATAAGAATTTCTTTCTGAGGGCGAGTGAAATTTTATATTCAAGTTCCTCAGTGTATGATTTGTAAATGATATAAGTCTCTTTTGTAATGAGTAGGCACATGAGTCATGAAGGGAAGGTGAGGTTGGACCTATGACGGATAGTAGGAGAGTCGGGTAAGGACATTGTGTGGCCAGAAAATAGGCCACTCTTGAGGCTAGGATGTTGCACTGAACTAGTCTACCATGTGGATTATTCGGGTATAAAGAGTAGGGAAGGTATCCTGTGATGATTAGGCTTGTAGAGTGTGGTTTTGTTGCTCGAGGACTAGCAACGGTTTAAGTGTGGGATGCTGATAGTAGGCTATATAGACGCTATTTACACTCTCAATGAACCATACTTTAGTGTTGTTTTAAATGCAAAAATGACAACAAAATGCTCTAAATAGTGTTTTTATGCTTTACAAGAAATAATCCACGTTCGGAAGATACTTTGGAGCGTTTTGGAGTCAATCATGGGAATATAAGGCCAATCAAGAAGAACCCAAGTGAAAATAAGCAAGAAAAGGGAAAGGATGGCTGGACTGAAGCCCATCGCGACCGCGGTCGACCGCGGCTGGAACGCGGTGGGACAAACAAAGCGAGGCAAAAATGATGCAACTCACCCGCGGTCAAGCCGCGTTCTGCCGCGGCCATGGTCAATTCGTGCAAAGCCCAAAAAATTCAGGGACTCATGTGTCAAAATATAAGAAATTAGCCTAGTCCTATTTAAACCCTATATACTCATCCAAGAAAGGTTTGAGCTTGTTTTAGACTCAACTTGGAGGCCAGAACAAGTGTGAGAAGACCAAGCTACAATTAGAGTTTTTATATTCTCCTTCTTTTGTCATTATTTTGGGAATTATGAATTATTTTATGCTTTCATTGTATTCTAGCATGAGTAGCTAAAAATCCGTCTAGGGTTGATGGAACCAATTGTTAGATGAAGTTTTGACTCAATTTTGTGATAATCGAGCCGGGTTTAATCTATGATTGTTCAACTATGTTTTATATGGTGATTAATTGAATGGGCCCTTGATTAATCGTGTCTAATTTCCTTGTGTTGCTTGAGAAAGAATACTAGGTTAGACAATTGTTGAACAATACCACTTTTGGGTAATTGAAGAGATTCATTAATTGAATTTAAAAGTGGGGTTAGAAATAACGAAACTTTGGTTGGATAATTCTGGGCTTCATAAACTATTAGCTAGAGTAGTTCGAGAGAATGCTCTAGTAAATTACCGTAGTTGATCGAGAGATAATTGTGGTAGCCCATAGCTCTTAATCCTCATAGAGTAACACGGCGAGATTATAGCAAAAGAGTCGAGAATTAATCTGGCAATTGGGGAAATCAATACCCTAGATCTTTCTACCATTGAGTTATCTTTAATCTTGAATATTGTTAGTTTTAATATCATTTCTTTCAGTTAACAAATCGCAATAATTATTGATAAAAAATTTGCATCCGGAAATTGTCTAAGCTTATATTAGCATCACCAAGAGTTGTAATAGATAGGTTAGCTCCCTGAGAATTCGACTCCGGACTATAAATCGAATTATATTCGCAACGACCGCTTTGTCTTTTCTAAAGCATAGTTCGGCGTTATCATCTCCGTATAAATCGTGTATGTACTAATTCACAAGACTCTACTAGACCTGCTCATGACTCGTGAGACCTACATGAACCCAGAGCTCTAATATCAACATGTCACGACCCAAAATTCTACTTCAAGTCGTGATGGTGCCTAGTCGTACTTGCTAATTAAGCCAACTAACAATCAACAGAATGGAGTCGAATTCCCTTTCACTACAGAGTTGTACCATAATACAAACGTGAATAATCTCAAAGCAGTAATATTTTTTATACAAGCATAACATGGTCTAAACACGATCCAAACAGTACAACCCCCAAGAACTAGGTGACACAAGTATACGAGCAACTACTGATAGGTACAGGCCTAAATACATGATCAACTATGTCTTTGAGAAAGATAATAGGCATGAGATAAATAAGGTCGGGGACTCCATTTGTTGTGGATCTAAACAGAATGACATCTCACCACGAAGTCTCTAATAATACACTCCTACTCCGCTCAAATGGTACCACAATACTAGCCTCAGAACCTGTACAAAAGTGTGCAAATGTGTAGTATGAGTACACCACAGTCGGTACCTAGTAAGTATCAACTTTAACCTTAAATAATTAGTAGCTAGACTAGATGCATCTGATACTCACAACACATAAATAATAACAAGCCTGGAGCTGGAACAGTAATATCCTCATAATTAACATGTAACAATATATAAAGCAGTTTAAAGACCTAAAGCATGCTTTTTCTAATTCAGCAGATAATCATAATGTTGTTCAAGTATAGCAAGTAAAATAGGCATGCTTAAATTAATGGAGGTGAGGCTCCCAACTAGCATGTATACATTGTATTGGTAAAAAAAGAGCTTCACACGTGTAATAATTGTGATGACTCAGCGATCTATGTGGAACAATGAAAACGTGACAACTGGACAAAATTTCATGAAGAGGTACGAAGCAAAGGGGCACGGAATAGCATACCCACGGGATAATCAGATACTAGAATCTTAACCTAATTGAGAAGATGAAGAGACACGGGCAAGATGAATCCAGAAAGAATAAAGGGCATATTCCGAGATCTTCAATTAATGAGGCAAATGTTACATAACATTCACACAACAGTTACGTTTAATCATTGTAATGTTACATTAATGCTCAATTACTAAAAAGGATAGACGTTATATTAAGAAATTCCCTATATAAGAGAGTAAAATATAACTTGTAAGGACACATTCAAACTACTATAGCAATATACTTACTTTTCGCATATCTTACTGCTTTCTTATTACAAATTTACTTGCAATTATTAGCTTATTCTTTGGTTATCAGAAACTAATGTTCTTCTTAAAATAGCTTTGGCAAAGAATCTAATTCTTTGGTTAAACAAATTGGTTCCGTTACCGGGAATCTGATAATCTTTGTTTCTTCTCAAATAACATTCTGAGAATTATGTCGAACGCCAATGACAACAATCAATAGAGAATTGGAAATCCAGTTCCATCATCTTCAAGAACACCACGGGGCTCAAGGGAGCATTCCCCAGACAAATCCACGGCTCAAAACAATAATAACAATGCAAATGAGCAAACAGGAGAACAAGATCAGGTAAAGCAAATGGTTGGTGAATATGTGACTCAAGCTTTACAAGCTTTCATGAGAGGATTACCAGCTGCATCACCTACGCCACCTCCTAACAACACAGTAACTGTGGAAAACCCACAATCTGGGTTAGCAAACTCAAGAAGCGGGGCCGCTCTAAATGAGTCCCTTGAAGCGAGACCAGGTATGTCCAATAACCCAGAATTACAATCTTTATTACTAACCTTACAGAAATAGGTGAAGGAACAAAACGATCGGATTGAGCAAATCCCTAAAGTACCACCTGTCATTAAAGGCATTGATGTTGATAGATATTCTCAACAACCTTGGAATCCAAGTGCAGCACCCTTGCCTATCCCCAAGAAATTCAAAATGCCTGATATTCCAAAGTATGACGGGACAACCAATCCACGTGATCACGTAACTGCTTTTACCGCTAGAGTAAAAGGCAATGACCTGACTAAACGAGAAATTGAATCAGTCATAGTCAAGAAGTTCGGAGAAACACTCACCAAAGGAGCATTAACATGGTATTCCCTTCTACCCGAAAATTCTATTGAATCTTTTGCTGAGCTTGCATATTCTTTTATAAAAGCGCATTCCGGTGCGCAAAAAGTCAAAAAAAGAATGGAAGACATATTCAAAATAAAACAAGGAGACGCGGAGTTTCTTCATGAATTTGTAGACATGTTTCAACGAGAAAGAATGTTCCTACCAAAGGTACCTGATAATTGGGCAGCCATGGCATTTGAAAGCAATTTAAATGATAGAAGCTCTGACGCCACGTGGAGACTCAAGGAAAGCTTGAGGGAATTCCCAGCCACAACATGGAACGATGTCTATAACAGGTATATCACTAAGCTACGAATAGAAGAAGACATCATTGCTCAATCAAAACTTGAAGATCGAACCAGTTCCAGACGCTCTGAACCAGAAAAAAGAACAGGTAAAAACAGGTAGACCCTTATATGGGACCTTCGGGGCGAGAAACTCATCCCAGGTTTGAAAACGTCCGGTCAGAATACAGACCATCAAATAGAGATACGGGCTCGTCCTCATCAATATCCAGAAAGGATCGCAAAGAACGAAGCAGGGGGTAATACAAGAATTGGAGACCACAACTTCAATGTAAGTACTTCTAAACTAATCACAGTACTGAGAAATATGGGTGATAAGGTTCTATGGCTCAAAGAAATGAGGTCAAACCCAAATAGAATGAATCCAGACTTTTGGTGTGAATTCCATAACGATCATGGACACAGAACGTCGGACTGCAGATTTTTGCAAGGTGAGGTAGAACAATTATTAAAACAGGGCTATCTAACAGAATTGTTAGTGAAAAAGGTAAGCAGGCATATATGAAGAACAGGTAGGAGCCCACAAAACCACCATCTCCAAAACGAACGGTCAACGTGATACATGGAGGTGAGGAGGTGAACGGAGTAATCTACAAAAGAACGAGAAAATTCACAATTACACACGGGAAGCGGATTCGTGAAGACTTGGAAGTAGACAATATATCATTCGACGATGTAGGTATCAACGGATTAATGCTACCACACAACGACGCACTGATAATATCCCTACTTATACATGACACTAACGTAAAAAGAGTGTTGATTGATCCAGGTAGCTCAGTCAACATCATTTTGTCGAGAGTTGTGGAAGAAATGATAATGGAGGATCAAGTAATCTCAAAAGAATGAGCCTTATCCGGGTTTGACAACTCTACGGTCATAACAAAAGAGGAAATTGATCTTAGCACCTATGCATAGGGTGTAATCAAAAATACTAGATTCCAAGTCATCGATACTGACATGGCCTATAACGTAATCATGGGGAGACCATGGATCCATGGCATGAAATCTGTTCCATCTACCTTACATCAGGTAATTAAGTTCCCTTCTGAATGGGTAATTCAACAGGCGATCAGCAAACCTCAAGGAATATAAATTCCGTAGCATACTATAACAAAAATGAAGAAGCAGAGAAATCAAAAGACGAAAGATTTGTTCAAGTAGGTACGGAAACAACTATTGTTCAAGCAGGTACGGAAGAAATTGTTAATCAGACAAGTACAGGAGAAACTGTTGTTCAAATAGGTGCGGAAGAAGGTAACCACGAGAAGGTGAACTAAGTCACCACGGAAGAAGTATCAAAACATGCGGACATGGATTCCAGACATGATGTCATTCAGGAACCAGAAGAGGACGAGCATATCAAAATGACTACGGAGGAGATCAAAGTTGTTCCACTATTTGAGCAGAAGCCCAAACAAAAAGTCCACATAGGCACGAGGTTAAGACCCAGCATCAGAGGTAAGTTAATTGAATATTTAAAGGCTAACGCAGATTGTTTTGCTTGGTCCCATTCAGACATGACAGGTATTCCTCCGGAAGTGATGACTGATAAACTAAATGAAGATCCGTCATTCGTGCCTATCAAGCAAAAGAAAAGAAATCAAGGACCCTTCAAGAACCAAGTGATCGACGAAGAGGGGGGCTTAATGTTACAAGGTCATGCCTTTTGGCCTGAAAAATGCTGGAGCCACGTATCAAAGGCTGGTGACCAAGATGTTCCAAGAACATCTGGGGAAAACAATGAAGGTATAACATGAAACTAAATCCAGAAATATGCGCCTTTGGCATAGAATCGGGTAAGTTTTTGGGTTTCCTTGTGTCGAATAGAGGAATAAAGGTAAATCCTGCTCAAATTAAAGTTATTGATAAGATATCTAATGTACTTACAAGCAAAAAAGAAGTTCAACGACTAACAGGAAGAATTGCAGCCTTAGGAAGATTTATTTCCAGGTCTTCGGAGAAGAGTTTTAAATTCATTTCAGTTCTTAAAAAGCAGAATCAGTTTGAATGAACTGAAGAATGTCAGCAGGATCTCAAAGATATGAAGGCATATCTATCAAAAACCCCGTTGCTATCTAAGCCAAAAGAGGGGGAGAGATTGTATGTTTATCTTGTCGTTGCAGAAATTGCCGTAAGTGCAGTACTGGTAAGAGAAGACAAAGGTAAACAATCTTCAATTTTTTATGTATGCAAGTCTTTATTAGATGCTGAAACTAGATATCCATATCTAGAAAAATTAGCCTTAGCTCTAGTCATGGCAGCTAGAAAATTAAGGCCATAATTTCAATGTCATCCAATCACTATTGTAACCTCATACCCGTTGAGAAATATTTTGCATAAACAAGAACTATCAGGAAGATTAGCTAAATGGGCAATAGAATTAAGCGAGCATGACATAATATATCAGCCTAGGACTGCAATAAAGTCTCAAATTTTAGCTGATTTCGTCGTTGATTTTAATATTAGCATAATCCCTGAAGTGGAAAAAGAGTTACAACTCTTTAATGGGGCTAATCCAGGAATATGGACCCTATTTACTGACGGATCCTCTAATGTGAAAGGAGCTGGTTTGGGAATTGTTTTAATATCACCTACGGGTGAAAAGATACGACAAGCTATTAAATGTTATCCCATAACTAACAATGAAGCAGAGTACGAAGCTGTCATTGCAGGGCTTGAACTGGCACAAGAGCTCTCAATCAAGCAAATCGTGATCAAAAGTTACTCTCAACTAGTGGTGAACCAGATGTAGGGGACTTACACTGCTAAAGAGGCTCGGATGCAACAATACCTGGAAAAGGCACGAGACCTGGTAAGACAATTCCAGTCATGGAAAGTTATGCAAATACCCAGGGAGGAAAATGCAGAAGTGGATACATTAGCTAACCTCGCAGTAGTTGCGGAAGTGACAAATAAAGACAATGCAATTGTCATACACCTATTTCATTCAGCAATCGATCAGGATAAAAATGAGGTAACATTTAACCATTTAACCTGGGATTGGAGAAACGAAATTTTAAACTTTTTGCAGAATGGCATCGTACCCGAGGACAAGAAAGCAGCTCAAGCGCTTCGCCGAAAAGCTGCACGGTACTGCCTCATTCATGACACATTATACCGCAAAATGTTTGGGGGTCCCTTATCTAAGTGCCTCGGACCCAATCAAACAGAGTTTGTTATTAAAGAGGTGCACGAAGGACACTGCGGAAACCACTCAGGAGCAAGATCCTTAGTTAAAACCCTAATCAGAACAGGGTATTATTGGCCCAAAATGGAAGAAGAGGCTGAAAGTTTCTTGGCTAAATGCGATAAATGTCAACGATTTGCTAACAACATGCATCGACCAGCGGAGCTACTTCACCCAGTAATATCGCCATGGCCATTCATGAAATGGGGTATGGACATAGTGGGACCCCTTCCCCCAGCTAAAGGAAAGGTACAGTTCTTACTCATGTTAACTGATTATATTTCACAAAGTGAGTGGAGGCAGAAGCTTTTAAAAAGGTGCGAGAGAAAGAAGTAAAGAGCTTCATATGGCGAAATATAATCTGCCGCTTTGGAATACCGAAAGAAATCACATGTGACAATGGCCCACAATTCATAGGCTCACAAATCACAGAATTCTTCGAAAGCTGGAAAATCAAAAGAATCACTTCATCACCGTATCATCACATAGCTAATGGGCAAGATGAGTCAACCAACAAAGTCATCTTTAACAACCTAAAGAAACGGTTGGAAAGAGCCAAGGGAAACTGGCCAAACGAACTACCAGCGGTATTATAGGCTTACAGGACTACTGCAAAAACAGCTACGGGAGAGACTTCATTCGCGCTTGTTTACGGAGCAGAAGCTTTAATACCCGTGGAAATTGGCGAACCAAGCATAAGGTTCACAACAACAAAGGAAGAAACGAACAACGACGAGTTGAAGACCAACTTGGATTTGCTCGAACAGAGAAGAGAAACTGCACTAATACGTATGGCAGCCCAAAAACAAATTATAGAGCGATACTACAACAGAAAAGCTCACCTCATATATTTAAAAATCGGGGACTTCGTCCTCAAGAAATTATTCCAATCAACGAAGGAAGTTGGTGCAGGAAAACTAAATCCAAATTGAGAGGGACCTTACAAAGTCTGTGGCATTGCTGGAAAGGGCACTTATGAGCTCGAGGCTATGGACGGCAGAATGCTACCAACCAGTTGGAATGATGTTCATCAGAAGAAATACTACTTCTAAGTAAAAGGAATACCCTCGATCAGGTATTATTACATTCGATTTTACTTTTGTACAGTTAAAATTATACTAACAGTTTTAGATGAAAGGCAAAAAGCTAACCTATCACCAGATGATGATATTAGACATGCAAACACACGAGGAAGTAACTAAATTCTCGATCTAGGGTTACAACTTTCTGATGGACGTTTTAAAGGGTTAAGAAGTCATCATCTAAAAACTATATACCTTCGAGTCCCATATGTTTTTCATTTTCAGGAAAAGGACCACAAGGAAGGAATAGTCAAGTGCTCGATATTTCATCCTTCAAAGCTCAAACACTTGAGGGACTATACAGTGTGGAGGGCAAAGATGAAGCAAAGAAGACTATCAAAAAGTCAAAGCTCAAGCCTAAAGATCCATCTTCGCAACAAGTCAAGTACTATGAGCAGAATCAAAAAGAGCCAAAAACTCAAAATACAAATCCTGATTCAAAAACCTACGAAAACATATTCATAAATGTAAACGGATGTTTCAAAAACATATTCGTAAATATAAACGAATGTTCAGGTTAAAGGTAGAATATTGGTTACGGGTAGAAATGTACATTGCCTGGTTCGAAGACGCCTTCTCAACGGCCAATTCTGCTGCCATCACCCTAACTTGTTGCTCCAAGGTACACTTTTCTTCTTTTACTGCCTACTTTTCAAGTTCTAAACTCTCGTACTTCTCCTTCCAATTATCTGCCTCGATACGGAAATCCCTTTTTGCCTGCTCCATTTGGGAAACCCTCTTCATTAACTCTGTGCTTACAAGATTAATCTACAAAAGGAGATAAATTAGATACGGTAAGAATGTATATGAATACATGCAAAGGAGAACAAATTTTACCTTTAAAGAAGAGTGCACAATCTCATTTACCCAAGTGAGGGAACCATGGCTTTCCAGCTTAGCTTTCTCAGTCGTACCTATCAATGGTTTCAACCATACGTCAGCCTGGCCCGACTTTTTGAAGAGGCTTCCCACTGCTGGAACCTCAATCACCACCTGCCTCATCTCCCCCCTGCTGGAAGACCCTACTTCTGTAGCAGAAGGCACGGAAGCGGGGATAGATGAAGGAGCCACGGGCAGAGAAGTCTGAGAGGCAGAAAAATCCATGAGAGCAGAAGCAGCAACAGGAGCGGGAATAGCCATGGGAGCAGAGACTATAACATGAGTAATTGAGGGAAGTTATTTAGGAGCGAGAGGAGAGAAAACAGCAAGTGGAGCTTCCTCAACAATGGTACCAAAACCTTCACGGAACAGGAGATCAACTGATTCACGAATAGGGGAGGGAGTTGCATCCTCGGGGGCAGACAATTCAATTTCACGCACGGGAGGGTCAACGACAGGTGCAGACTCGTCGTCAGATACCACCTTCCTCCAACGTGACCTATGGACTAGCGAACCCTCCTCTTCTTCCTCCTCCTCTAAGGTCCTGGACCCACTTGCTTTTCTTTTTGATGAGGAGGAACCAGAAATGATCTCTTGGTCCTTCGCCAGGGACAACTTCGGAACAGACATAGATGCAGCTGAATCTCCACGAGCAGGAAAACCTACCAAATAAAATGGATCAAATAAAGCTCAAAAGAAGGAAGAAGTAAAAACATGAAACTTCTCTTACCGTAAGTTTTAACTTTCCAACCAAACCTCCCATAGAGGTATTTCCATGAACGATGTTCTCACAGAGAAATCAACAAGAGCTTTTCTACCCAATCATGAAAACCGAAGACATTCTCAACGGTTCCTAAGATTGCTGCAAAGAAGAGAAACAGTTACGGTACTGATAAAGTATCAAAAACAAAAGGAAAGGAATGTGAGAAAAATTGTACTCACGTGCAAGATTCCACTTCTCAAGGAAGGGGAGATTTGCTTCACCTACTAAATCAGCAGTAGGAACAGCAATATACCGGAGGTACCACCTCGGTCTTTATCATCATCAGGAATCACTAACACCCTTTTACTCCTAGCCGCGAGAGTAAACACTCCTTGGAGGAACAACATCAGAGAATAGAGGTGAATAAGATGATAAAAGTAAGGGGACCGAAGCTAAATTGGCCAACTATCTAAGGCACGCGACAACTCGCCACACTAGAGGACCGACTTATCCCAGACAAATTTTGAAAAATTGACAAAACTCGATAATAACGGGGTCGATGGGAGGCTTGAATCCTAATGTGAAAGGATAGGTATAAACAAAAGAATACCCATTCTTGTAAGAGGTTATTCTTTGATTACCATTGGGAACAACAACAGGAAAATCAGACTTCCAATAACAGTCCATGCGTATGAGAGACATTAAACCATCATTTATTTGGGTAGGGTACATGTCAGCACCGTCGTGAGAAGACATTGAAGAAAGATGTTATTTTAAGGCCTGACTATCCCTAGCAAAAGAGAACTCCGCAGGTATTATCTCGTCAACCCTTGGTTCACGCAGAGGTTCATTGTGTTCTCTACCTTTTGAGGAAGATCTAGAAGCCCTAGCCCTTGGAAAAAATAAAGAAATGGCAGACTTAGAAGAAGATGGGGGAGTAACATGAGAAGAAGAGGAACTCCTGAAAGGAGTAGAACCTAAACTCCTAAGCCCACCGCCTCTCCTACTCCGTGTCGGAGCAAAAGAAGGAGTCAGATCATCTACATTAATGACTCTCTTAGATTGCTGGTTTGAAGAAGACATATTTACAAAGACAAAGAATTTGTAAACGAATAATGAAGGTTAGAAGTTTTTCGTGAAAGTAAAGAAAGGAAAAGGGGTATTTATACTCGAAGACAACCGTCAAAAAATGGAAAAAACAGTGATGTGAAAGTCATAATTGAAGCTGTCACTTCGTGATTGATGCAGCCGCAAAAAGCCTTAAAAGGCAATGAACAATTGCAGAACCAATCCAGGAATGCCATGTGGCACGGGCATTAAATAGAAGTGAAAAGCGACGCCTACGTTCAGAGATGGATGCACTGTTATGAGTGAAGCGGCGGCAAAATATTCCTGCCATAAATGAGTATCCACTTACCAAGTATTAATCGATAAATAAATGGTAAGTGGGGGGACTATCTGTATTGGTAAAAAAGAGCTTCACACGTGTAATAATTGTGATGACTAAGCAATCTATGTGGAACAATGAAAACGTGACAACTGGACGAAACTTCATGAAGAGGTACGAGGCAAAGGGGCACAGAATAGCATACCCACGGGATAATCAGATACGAGAATCTTAACCTAATTGAGAAGATGAAGAGACACAGACAGGATGAATCCAGGCAGAATAAAGGGTAGATTCGGAGATCTTCAATTAATGAGGAAAACATTACATAACCTTCATGCAACAATTACGGTTAATCATTGTTACGTTACATTAATGCCATTATTAGTCATTAATGCTCAATTACTGAAAAGGGTAGACGTTATATTAAGAAATTCCCTATATAAGGAAGTAAAATATAACTTGTAAGGACACATTTGAACTACTATTGCAATATACTTACTTTTCGCGTATCTTACTGATTTCCAATTACAAATTTACTTGCAATTATTAGCTTATTCTTTGGTTATCAGAAACCTGTGTTCTTCTTAAAATAGCTTTGGCAAAGAATCTAATTCTTTGAATAAACATACATGTCATGCAGCAGCTAGAATTTATATAAATGCCTCAAAATGAATCAAGAATATCAATGCATGCTCAAACAGGTACAAGATCCATGTACCCCGATATAAAATTCATGTATCCTGATACAAAAACTATGTATCACAGTAACCCGATACAAAATCCATGTATCGATGTGATACCAAATCCATGTAACGGTCACACTAATAGGGCCCAAAATAACATGGATTATCACCTGACTCAGGAGATACAGTACCAAATCCAAGTGCAAAGATGTCACGACCCAAATTTCCCTCCGTTGGGTATCATGACAGCACCTAGTCTCTACGACTAGGTAAGCCTAAAACTTGCGGAGAAATAAAAGCAATATAATAATTTAAATAGAAAAGAAAAAGAAGACACATAACTCAGCCGCTCGGCATATACAATTTCACTTCCCAAAACCGAGAATGTCACGACAGTCACAAGCCTTGTATTAAATATAGCTCTATACAAAGAAGTAGTAGAAATACATAAGTCATCTATGCCTATACTAGAGTAGAAAAGGACTCGTGGGATTCTACGGACGCGGCAGAATTACCTCGCGGTCTCCTGGCAGCTGCTAGAACGACTCCTAGCCACGATACTGGGTGCTGGTACCTGGATCTGCACATGGAAAACATGTGCAGGAAAGGGAATTAGTACACCACAAATTGGTACCCAGTAAGTGCCAAGCCTAACCCCAGTCAAGTAGTGATGAGGTCAGGTTAAGGCTCTACTGGATGTTTATAGTAAAAAGTTTAAAATTGAACAGAGAGAGATAATGAGCTAAGGCAAAATAGTAGAAACAATAAGCTAAAAGAAAATAGCAACAGGGAGCCCTCGGCTCGGCACGGCTTATCTCACAGTAATAAATATGCGATGTCATACAGGGGTAAAGCTCCTAGAATCTCGTCTGTAGTCCCAATTTAAATATGCGATGCAGAACAGGGGGAAATCTCCCAGAATCTCGTATATTGTCCCAATTTAAATATGCGATGCAGTACAGGGGGAAAGCACTCAAAATCTCGTCTGTAGTCCCAATTTAAATATGCAATGCAATACAGGGGGAAAGCTCCTGGAATCTCGTCCGTAATCCCAATTTAAATATGCAATGCAAATGAACACCGGATACAGTTTAATTAAACAGTTCAGGAAGAATCACAGGCAAATACGGATAAAACTACCTAAACATGTGCAAATAGTATCATTAGGGGAAACTCAAGTAAAACAGGTAGGCATGCTCATTCCTAAGCTAAACTATACAGTTAGTACATGAAACAATGAAATAGGGATAAAGTGATTTATGTCATGAAAGAAAAGTTGAGTTTTAGCAACAATAGCCCGTGTACGCACTCATCACCTAATGTACACGGTGCCCATATAATAAAATAGTATCAAAACAACCTAGGGGAAGTCCCCAACACAGAGTTAGGCAAGCCACTTACCTTGACTGTGATTAGGAAATTACCAGAAGTCCCCAACAATATCAATACCACGCTCTTGCCACGAGTATCCGACTACGAATGGCCCAAATCTATTCAATTCGATTGCATAATGTAAATATCACTTTAAGGAATCAAAATAACTAATAAGTTCGAAGCTAATACGATAAATTAGGAAATTATGTCAAAAAGTCCCCCGGGCCCACATCTCGGAAAGGGATAAAAATTATAAATTCCGAACACCCATTCACTAACGAACTCACTCGAACAAGAATCATCGAAATCCGACGTCAAAATCTCCCTAAATCCTCATATTGCTACTTGGAGAAACTTCATCCCATTTTCATGATTTTTCACCCAAATTCATTGATTAGATTGAGGAAATTGCTAGAGATTAATGATATACAAGTGAATTAAGGTTAGAAATCATTACCTATGAAGCTCCTCTTCAAAACCCACTAAAAATCGCCAAAACTCGAGCTCTAAATCATTTTAGGAGATATGAATTTCAAACCCTCGGATTTTTGTATAAATAGCTCAGGGAGTCCACACCTGCGACTCTTGGACCGCACCTGCGGAACCGCACCTGCGTAAAATCCATTGCAGGTGCGGAAACCCACTTAACCAGTCTGGGGCCGCACCTGCGGTCAATTGGCCACATCTGCGGTCCCACACCTGCGGAACCCAGACCGCACCTGCGACCACTGGCAACCCTTGACCAAATTCCGCATCTGCGAACCCAACCTATGCACCTACGTGTCCGCACCTGCGGTTCCCCGTCCACAGGTGCGAGACACCAGAACTAGCAATGGTTCAGCTGTGTACCAAGTTCCAAAATCACCCGTTGAGCATCTGAAACATACCCGAGGCCCCCGGGACCCCAACCAAACTTACCAACCAATCCTAATACTTCAACTTAGTCGAGCCTTCAAACCACATCCCATAACATCAAAATCACCAAATATGCATAGATTCAAGCCTAAGAACTTATGAAATTCCCAAAATCCACATCCGATGTCGAAACACGTAAAAACTATTCTGAATGACCTCAAATTTTACACACAGGTCATAAATGGCATTATGAACCTACAGACACTCTCAAAATTCTATTTCAAGCCCGATATCAAAATTCAACCTATCGGCCGAAATCGCCGAAATTCCAACTTTCGCCAATTCAAGCCTAAATCTACCACAGACCTCGAAAACATATTCTGAACACGCTCCTAACCCCAAAATCTCCCAACGGAGCTAACGAAGTCGACAAAATTCCATTACGGGTTCGTCTTCACATAGTTCCAGCTACGGACCAATTTCAAAAGCTTAAATTCACATTTAAGGACTATGTGTCCTGAATCTCTCCGAATTTCACCACTCAACGTTCCGACAAGTCCCAAAAGCAGAAATAGACATGGGGGAAATAGTTATTAGGGAATTGAGGTGCTAACTCTCAAAACGACCGATCGGGTCGTTACATTTTCCCTTTCTTAATAAAACTGTCCGTCCTCGAATGAGTATAAAGACATACCTGAAGCTGTGAAGGGATGAGGATATTGCCTGCGCATATCCTGCTCGGTCTCCCAAGTCGCCTCCTGACTGGATGACGCCTCCACTGAACCTTGACTGATGCAATATCCTTCAACCTGAGCTTTCTGACCTGTCTATCCAATATAGTTACAGGTTCCTCAACATATGATAGATACTTGTCCAACTGGACTGAGCTGAAATCCAAAACATGAGTCGGGCCGCCGTGATACTTCCGGAGCATAGAAACGTTGAATACCGGATGCACTCTATCCAGGTTGGGAGGCAAGGAAAGCTCATAAGCAACCTCCCCAACACACCACAACACCTCAAAAGGGCCAATAAATCTCGGACTCAGCTTAACATTCTTCCCGAACCTTATGACTCCCTTTATAGGCGATACCCAAGCAAAACCCGATCACCAGCCATGAATGCTAAGTCACGAACCTTCCGGTCCGCATAACTCTTATGTATGGACTGAGCTGTGTGAAGCCTCTCCTAAATCTTTTTCACCTTGTCCAGGGCATCCTGGGCCAAATCTGTACCCATCAATCGAGCCTCGCCCGGCTCAAACCATCCTACTGGAGACCTGCATTGCCTACCATACAAAGCCTCATACGGCGCCATCTGAATGTTGGACTGGTAGCTGTTATTATAAGAAAACTTTGCAAGTGGAAAGTATCGGTCCCATGACCCTATAAAATCAATCACACAGGCACGGAGCATATCCTCAAGAATCTGAATCGTGCTCTCAGACTGCCCTCAGTCTGAGGGTGAAAGGTTGCACTCAACTCCACCCTGGTGCCTAACTCCTGCTGAACGGCTCTCCAGAACCGTGAAGTGAACTGACCTCTGTCTAAAATGATAGATACTAGAATGCCGTGGAGGTGAACAATCTCCCTAATATAAATCTTATCCAACCTCTCGGAGGAATATGTAGTCAACACTAGAATGAAATGGGCTGATTTGGTCAGCCGATCCACGATCACCCAAATAGCAGCGAACTTCCTCAAAGTCCGAGGGAATCCAACCACAAATTCCATGGTGATCCGCTCCCACTTCCAATCTGGGAGCTCAATATGCTGAAGTAATCCTCCCGGTCTCAAAAGCTCACATTTGACCTGCTGATAGTTGAGACACTTGGCTACAAACTCCAATATATCCTTTTTCGTCCTTTGCCACCAATAGTGCTATCTCAGATCCTGGTACATCTTCGCGGTACCCGGGTGGATGAAATACCGCGAGATATGGGCCTCCTCAAGAATCAACTCCCGAAGCCCATCTACATTGGGCACACAGATATGGCCCTGCATCCTCATCACGCCGTCATCACCAATAGTCACATCCCTAACATCACCCCGCCAAACTCTATCCTAAAGAGCCAGAAGGTTGGGATCATCATACTGGCGCTCTCTGATATGGTCATAAAGGGAAGATCGAGCAACCACACAAGAAAATACCCGGCAATGCTCAGAAAGATTCAACCTCACGAACCGACTGGCTAAGGACTGAACATCTAAGGCTAAGGGCCCCTCAGCTGCATGAAGATATGCCAAACTCCCCAAACTCTCCGCCCGGCGACTCAAGGCGTCGGCCACAACATTGGCCTTCCCCGGGTGGTATAATATAATGATGTCATAATCGTTGAGTAGCTCCAACCACCTATGCTGGCACAAATTGAGGTCCTTCTGCTTGAATATGTGTGCTGCAAACTCCGATGATCAGTGAAAATCTCATAGGGAACACCGTATAAATAATGACGCCATATCTTCAAGGCGTGAACAATCGCTGCCAACTCGAGATCAGAGGGGCAACTAGACCGAGTAGAGGTTCGAATCTATCTCTTCGAAAGGGCCCCCACGTTCAACCCCCTAAAGTGGATAGTTCTTTTCATGCACCTTCAATTGTCTGGACGCGTAGGCAATCACCCTACCGTCCTGCATCAACACCGCCTCAAGGCCAATCCTCGAAGCATCACAATAGATTGTATGGGACCCTGAACCCGTAGGCAATACCAACACTGGAGCTGTAGTCAAGGCTGTCTTGAGCTTCTGAAAGCTCTCCTCGCACTCCTTAGACCACCTGAACGGTGCACCCTTCTGGGTCAGTCTAGTCATAGGCGCTGCAATGGATGAAAATCCCTCCACAAAATGGCAATAATATCCAGCCAAACCAAAGAAACTTCGGATCTCCGTAGCTGAAGACGGTCTAGGCCAACTCTACACCGCCTCCACCTTCTTCGGATCTACCTTGATCCCATCACAAGACACCATATGGCCTAAGAATTCCACAGAATCAAGCCAAAATTCACACTTAGAGAATTTGGCATACAATTTCTTCTCCCTCAGAGTCTGAAGCACAGTCCTCAAATGCTGCTCATGGTCCTCCTAGGACCGAGAATATACCAAAATGTCATCAATGAACACGATGACGAAAGAATCAAGATGAGGCTGAAACACGATGTGCATCAGGTGCCTAAAGGCTCTTGGGGCATTGGTCAGCCAAATGACATAACAAGGAACTCATAGTGGCCATATCTAGTCCTGAAAGCAGTCTTCGGGATGTCCAGCTCCCGAATCTTCAACTGATGATAGCCCGAATGCAGATCAATCTTGAAGAACACCCTAGCACCCTGTAACTAGTGAAATAAATCATCAATGTGAGGCAATAGGTACCTGTTCCTCATTGTAACCTTATTCAGTTGCCGGTAAGCAATGCACATACGCATCGAACCATCCTTTTTATTCACAAATAATACCTGAGCATCCCAGGGTGATACATTGGGCCTGATGAAACCCTTATCAAGCAACTCCTGCAACTGCTCTTTCAACTCTTTCAACTCCTTCAACTCAGGAGGAGCCATACGATAGGGAGGAATGGAAATGGTCTGAGTGCCCGGCAACAGATCAATGTCGAAATCAATATCTCTATCGGGCGGCATACCATGAAGATCAGCTGGAAAAACATCGAGATAGTCCCGCACAACTAGAACTGACTCAACTGAAGGGGTATCAACACTAAAGTCTCTCACATAGTCTAAGTACGTATCACACCCCTTCTCTACCATCCGGTGAGCCTAAAGAAAGGAAATGACTTGGCGGGGAGTAGGAGGGGTGCGACTGAAGCCATGTACTTCTTTCACTTTTTCAACTTTTAATTTTGGTATCTTATGTATTTCTACGTACCCATATGCACTCATACACTTCCAAATTTTTGTAAAATAACTTTCACACTCTTTCAAAAATATATTTTATCTATATCCATAATTTTAGCACGTAAAACAAGGATTTTAGTATGTTAGGCCTCCGAATGAATTTTAAATATTATAAAAAAAATTGGAATGCTACAAGTGTAAGTATAAGATCTATCACCAAAGGCAAAATACATAAAGAGATACCTAATGTTGGTCCCATATGTCTGTCTCACACTCCAATTTATCAGGTGATCATATAGACACTTTATGTTTGGTTTTAATGTATCAAGTAAAAATATGTCTCTGGAAGGTATTATGCGTAACATACCGTCGCGCCTACGTGGTTAAGTGAACCAATCAGAATGTAACACGTAGATTACACGTGGTTGAACTTTCTAGTGACAAATTAAAACAAAAAATAAAAAAAAAATTAAAACGATACAAAAGAGGGAAAATTAAACGGAAATTTTTATTTCAGTAAATTTATTTTTACTGAAAACCCTAATTCCAAAATCTCCTCTAATTGATCATCATCAATCTCTTTAATGATGGGGGTAATAGTTCAATATCTTCGATAAAGCTTAAAACACTATAACCTTATCCATTCTTTGCCTTTAATTTTTCTTTGTTCATCTGTCGTTAGTCATTGGTGTGCAAGATATCGATATCAATTAGAGTGGGATTGAGGACAAATAACAAAAGAGGTTTTATTTAAGAGGTATTAAAATTTATATTGTTTGTTATCTCTTTTTCATGCGTTTGTAAATGGGATTCTTGTTATTTTTATGGAAAAGGTTTACTCTGTTACTGCACTAGGTTAAAAGGGGAAATATTTTGGCTTTTTCGTTTGTTGAAGAGTAGGGAATTTTGAATTTTTTTTCTTGTCTTTTTCAGAGTTTGTTCACATGGGTGGCTCTATTATTGTTGTTTTCACCACGGGGGTAGGGTTATTAAAATGTAATATTTTAGGGAGTTAGAAAGGGTTATCTTTACTATAGAAGACCATTTCTCTCTGACTGAGATGAAATGGTACACAAAGGATATTAGGTATGACAAAGTTAGAATCTTTTATGTCAAAGACCCTACCAATATTCAATTTGTTACATTGAAGACTGGCATCCAACTATATAATATTGTTAAAGACTTGCGCACTGGGTCTATTATTGACTTGTATGTGAAACATGTCATGGTGGAAGAAGGGTCCCTACTAGCAGTGTTGTAGGTCCACTGGTTGGTGACATAGACCAAGAAACAATTAATATAGAAGGTGGGGTTAATTCTAGGGCAACATAGATTGGGGGTGCTATAAATATGACCTTAAATGAGGCAACTGGGGTTGAGGGGGAGGTAAAACAACCTCTTAATGATGAAGATAGTAGATAATTAAGACTTTGAAGAAGATGACATTGAAATTGATAAAAAATTGAGGGATTTTAGAGAAACTGCTAGAAAAGAAAAGATAAGTGAAAGAAAGACCAAAAAACAGAGAAAAGACAATGTCATTCAAGAAGTGGAGTTTGAAGAAGTTTGGGTAGATAAGGTATTTGACGATCTAGGGATTAACAAGAAAGACATATTTGTTGGAAAGTTGGGTGGTGACGAAGACTTTATTGACTCATCAGATGATTCTAGTGAAGACAGTAGTTAAAAATTAGATGTTCTTGCACAACCAGGTGTTAATTTTCCTTCCAGAAGAAAAAACAAAAAGCTGAGGTATGATGATTCTGCCAAGTATGCTTCATTTGAATAATTTATGATATTTGGAAATGTGCAAAGCTTTAGACAAGTTGTAGCTGACTATGCTATTCAGGAGAAGGATCAATTAACCCTAAGACCCGATGAACCACATAGAGTAAGGGTAAAATGTACTGAAAAGTTGTGTAATTTGGGAATTGTATGCTAGTGTTGATAAAGATTCAGGAGATTTCAATGTGAAAAAAATACTATCCAGGCCATAAATGTAATACAAAGTACTAGAACAAGTTATGATCAGCCAAATTTATTGCTAGAAGTTCAAGGATAGAATAATCTCTCAACCTGATATTAGAGTGTATAAGCTGCAAGAAACAATTAGGAAAAAGTTGAGGTT
Source organism: Nicotiana undulata (assembly GCA_005239495.1). Classification (NCBI taxonomy): domain Eukaryota; kingdom Viridiplantae; phylum Streptophyta; class Magnoliopsida; order Solanales; family Solanaceae; genus Nicotiana; species Nicotiana undulata. The sequence goes on from ML243621.1 coordinate 74,326, forward strand.
GCAGGTGGTAAGATCAGTGTGTTATAGGGAAAAGATAAGTGTTATTAGTAAGTTCATGGGGACTGGGCTCTTGAGTTATAAAGGCTTCTGGACTATGCTGACACAACCTGGGAAATATTTGTTCAAGTATTTTTATGTATGTTTTGATGCATTGAATAAGGGATGGATAGAAGGTTGTAGGAGGATCATAGGGTTGGATGGTGTTTCTTGAAGGTGGCTTGCAAAGGTGAACTATTAGTTGCTATTAGAAAGAAAGGGAATCAGCAAATGTACCCATTAGCATGGGCAGTTATTGACCAAGAAACTAAACATTATTGGAGTTGGATCTTAAGTCATCTCATTCAAGATTTGGAGCTTGGTCTAGGAGATGGATTAACAATAATGTCGACACAACGTACTATACTAAACCTGTTTCTATTGCTTATTTCATTTATGTTGCTTAGGCATGCTTTCTGTTGCTTATTTCATTCTGTTTCCTTTTTTAATCTTTATAAGAGTCTTGTTCCAATTGTTCAATAATTACTTCTTAGTGCTGAAAGGAGGATGTGTGCAAGGCATATTTGGGAAAACTGGCAAAAAAATGGAGAGATGAAGCAAGAAGAAAAGCTTTCTGGAGATGTACTAAGGCTAGTTTTGAGGTAAAATTGAAAGAAGAATTTGAACACTCGGATAAACTTTGGCATAACATTTGTGAATCCCTACTTAGTTATAATAAAGAGTGTTGGTGTAGGGCTTATTTTAGTGAAACTATTAGGTGTGATGTTGTTGAAAATAACATGGGTGACACATTTAACTCTTGGATTGAGGGTCATAGGCATAAATCAGTAATTAGTATGCTTTAAGACATTAGACATAAGATAATGAATAGACATTGGGATATGATCAAATTTGCTTAAACTTGGATCAGTGACATTTCACCCATGGCAAGATTAGCTTTAGAAGAAAATAAAAAAGTTGGTAGGAAATTAAAAGAGATGTGGAATGCTAATACTGGTTTTGAAATTGAGGAAGGGGAATATAGATTCGTTTGTTGACATGGTTAGGGAAACATGTAGTTGCAGGCTGTGGAAGTTGAGGGGTATCCTTTGTGCCATATAGTTTGTGCATTATCTCATATTGGGGAAGATCCAGAAGATTATGTTGATCATTGGTACAGAAAAGATGCATACTTGAATTCTTAGTAGTACTTCATTCAACTAATCACCAATATGAAGATGTGGCTTGAATCAAATAACCCACTAGTCGAGCCACCTGAAGTTAAACCAATGTCTGGTAGACCCATGAGATGTAGGAGAAAGGACAAAAATGAATCAAGAAAAAAGAAATGGGTAAAATCATCAAATAAAGGAACCAAGATGACATGTTCTAACTGCCACCAAATTGGCCACAACAAAAAAGGGTGCAAATCAAGGGTATGTCCTTTGTTATTTTCATTGATATACTTACTTGTTAATGTAATGACCCGGTCTGTTTTACGTAGAACCTGCATTATAATTTTTGTTATGGACTTGTTATAGATTGGTTATACTGTTATTGATGTATTAGAATTGGTAGGCTTGAAATCAGAATGGTTGTAGTGGGAGTTTAGTCATTCAACCTTTAAAAATAGCCTTAAAATGGGAAAAGTCAACTAAGAGTTGACTTATTGATAAATGACCTCGGAATGCTGATTTTATGGTTCGAATAGCGTCGTTAGGTGATTTGGGATTCAGGAGTGTGTTCGGAATATTTTTGTGATGTCCGGTGTAGAATTAGGCTTGAATTGGCGAAAGTTAGTTTTGGCGATTTTCGGTCGACAAAGGAAAATAGGCTATTGGGGTCGGAATGGAATTCTGAAAGTTGGAGAAGGTTTGTAATGTCATTTTGGATATGTCTGCAAATTTTCAGGTCAATCGGAGTTGTTTTGGGTACTTTCGGCATCGTTGGTGGAATTTAGAAGTTTCAATGTTCATAGGCTTGAATTCGATGAGTTTTTGGAGTTTTGATGTTGTTTTGATGTTTCTAAGGGTCGATTAAGTTTGAATGATCATATATGATGCATTGGTATGTTTGGTTGGGGTCTCGAGGGGCTCGGGCTTGATTTCGGGTGGCGAACGGGGAATTTGGACTTCGCAAAATGCAGCTTTAGCTGTTGTTCTGATGTTTTCGCACCTGCGAAAGGGGAGTCGCAGGTGCGGTCCCGCAAGAGCAGACTTGGCTCCGCAGGTGTGATAATGGGCTAGGTTGAGGAGTTCTGCAGGTGCGAGGAAATTTTCGCACCTGCGAGGTCACAGGTGCGGAAGAAGGATCGCAGGTGCGGATTTGGGTGGTCTCAGATGAGACCACAGGTGCGGAAGGATCATCGCACCTGCGAAGTCGCAGGTGCGAGAAATGGGTCGCAGGTGCGAAATCACTGTGCAGTAAGTATAAAAACTAGCCTTCGCGAATTGTAACCATTTTTATCAAAATTTTATCCGGGTATGAAGCTTTTGAAGGGTTTTTGAAGAGGGAATTCGATAGTTCTTCGTGGAGGTAAGATTTTTGGACTCTAAACTCATTAATACATGATTAAAGGTCGGAGTAATGGTGGAAAAGTTGGGAAAATCAGTGGAAAAGGGGTAGTTAGGGCTTGGGATTTAGAGACTTTAGAATGAGGATTTGAGGGGTCATTTGGACTCCGATTTCGGTGTTCTTGGTATGTATAGACTCGTGGGAAGATGAGGATTCTTGTGCTGTAAATTTTATCGAATTCCGAGACGTGGGACCGGGGGCCGGGTTTGATCAATTTCGGGAAATTTGAGTATTTTTGATAGATTTTGATTAGGATTCACCTCTTAGCATATAATAATGACGTACACTTGATTGTTGGTGGATATGGAGCTCTCGGAGGTCGAATTTTGAGGCAAAGGCGCTGCGGAGTAGTGTTTTAGCCGGTTTTTAGGTAAGTAACGTCTTCAACCTTGGAACTGAGGGTTCGAAACCCCAAATTATGTGATAAATGATGTTAATTAAGGTGACGCACTTGCCAAGTGAAGGGCATGCGGGCGTTCACCGAATGTTTGTGGCCTGGCTCACCCCATGGCACTGTCTAAGGGTGTTTCATACTGATATTGGTACTGTGAAGGTAGAGACTTCCTTGAACATATTAGAAATCATGATAAGTGTAATTGCTAAGGATTCATGCCAATGTGTTTAGACTGAAACGGTCAATTGTTGCTGTCTTTATCTGTAGTTATTTACTACCATGCACTCAGTCCTGTTGTAGCATACATCTTAATGCCTCAGT
>ML243625.1:0-46010 GCA_005239495.1 Nicotiana undulata
CGTGTCTTTACGTTTCATTTATTACCTTGTACTGCTGTGTTAGCATACTGTTACCCTATCTCCACAACATGTTTCTCCCCGTATCTGTCTTACTTGCTTATTGTTGTTGTCATTTTTCCTGCTATTATAGAAAATTACACAGGTACATATGTAGTGTTGGTCCTAGCCTCGTCACTACTTCGCCGAGGTTAGGCTCGACACTTACTCAGTACATGGGGTCGGTTGTACTGATGCTACACCTGCACTTCTTTATGTTGTGCAGATGACGTAGCCGGACCCGGGGATCACTGACGATCAGAGCATCTCATCCCGCCATACAGGAGACTCGAGGTAGACCCGCAGACGTTCGTGGGCCTTGACGTCACCTTCTACTTTCCACTTTCAGCTCTGTCTTATTTTGTATTTCAGAGACAGTCATATGTATTTATTTCAGACCTTTTGTTATAGTAACCTCTTAGATAGTCCGTGAGTATGTGACACCAGTTCTGGGATTTGTTTACGAGTTTCATTTCGAAAATGCTATGTTGCACTTTAGTTATCTTGTTATTATATGTTGTTAATGAGTTTTAATTACTTCAAACGTTGGCTGGTCTAGCGGGTTCAACGTTAGACGCAGTCATGGCCCGAAGGTGGGATTTCGGGTCGTGACAAACAGAAGGCACGGAAGCAGGTAGAGATGCAAGAGCCACGAGCAAGGAAGTTTGAGGGGCCTAAAAAGCCACGATAGAGGGAGCAACGACAGGAGCTGAAATAGCCACGGGAGAAAGAGAAACAACTGGAACAGTTGAAGGTAGTTCTCTAAGAGAAGGAGAGAAAACAGCCAAGAGAGCTTCATCAGCAACAGGACCAAAGCCTTCACGGAACAAATGGTCAACAGATTCACGCACGGGAGAGGGAGTAGCATCCTCGGAGGCAGAAAGTCCAACTTCAGGCACGGAAGGCACAATGACAAGTGTAGACTCGTCGTCTGAGACCACCTTCCTTCTGCGTGACCTATGGACCAAAGTGCCCCCCTCTTCCTCTTCTTCTTCCGAGATCTTTGACCCACTTGCCTTCCTCTTTGAAGAAGAAGAACCTGGAATGATTTTCTGGGCCTGAGACAGGGACAACTTGGGAAGAGACGCAACAAAAACTCCATGAGCAGGAAACCCTGTCAAAAGAAAAAGGGTAAAAAAGAAACGCTTAAACAAGAAAAGAAGCAAAAATAAAAGCTTCGCTTACCGTGAATCTTAACTCTCCAACCGTACTTCCCGGAGAAGTACTTCCATGGACGTTCTTCCAACGGAGCGGTTAACGAAAGCTTTTCCACCCAATCTCGAAAATCGGAGACATTCTCGACATTTCCCATGATTGTTGCAAAAAGAAGAAACAACTACGATATTTATAAAATATCAAAAGCAAAAATCAAGGAATGTGAGCAAAAATGTACTCACGTGCACGATTCCACTTCTCAGGAAAGGGAATATTTTCTTCACCTACTAAACCAACAGTAGGCACAACAACATACCGAAGAAACCAACCTCGATCCTTATCATCGTCAGGAGTCACCAACACTCTTTTACTCCTGGCAGCCAGGGTAAAAATTCCTTGATGGAAAAACATTGGGGAATAAAGGTAAAGGGGACCGAAGCTAAAGTAGCTAAACATCTAAGACATGCAACGACTCGACATATAAAAGGACCGACTTGTCCCAAACAAATTTTGAAAAATCGACAGAATTCGATAATAACTGGGTCGATGGGAGGCTTGAACCCTAAAGTAAAAGGATAGGTATAAACAAAAGAATATCCCATCTTGTAAGACGTTATTCTTTGATTACCATTGGGAACGACGACAGGAAAATCGGACTTCCAAAAACAGTCCCTGCGTATAAGAGGAATTAAACCTTCAGTAATCAGGGTAGGGTACTTATCAACACTATCAAGATATGACAATGAAGAAAGCTGATCTCTAAGCACCTGACTATCCCTAGCGAAGGTAAACTCCGTAGGTACTATTTCATCGACCCGCGGTTCACGTAAAGGTTCGTGATGTTCTCTACCTTTGGACGAAGATCTGGAAGCCCTAGCTCTCAGAGAAGTTAAAGACCTAGAAGAAGGAGGGGAAGTGATTTGAGAAGAGGAATAACCCCTTGAAGGGGTAAAACCTAAACTCCTCAACCTACCACCTCTCCGGCTCCGCGTCGGAGCAGAAGAGGGAGTCAAATATTCTACATTTATAACTCCCTTAGACTGGTTCGAAGAAGACATATTTACAAAGACAAGGAAAAAGTTATTTATAAATAAAGAATGAAAGTTAGAAGCTTTTCGTGAAAGTAAAGAAAGGAAAAGGGGTATTTATACTCGAAGACAACCGTCAAAAATAGGAAAAAACAATGATGTGAAAGCCATATTTGAAGGTGTCACTTCGTGGATGCAGCCGCAAAAAGCCCTAAAAGGCGCTGAACAATTGCAGAACCAACCCGGAGATGACACGTGTCTTAAGCATTAAATAGAAGTGACAAGTGATGCCTACATTCAGAGAAAGATGTAGTGTTTCGAGTGAAGTGGCGACAAAATATTCCCGCCCTAAATGAGTATCCACTTACCAAATATTAATCGATAAATAAATGGTAAGTGAGGGGACTATCTGTATTGGTAAAAAGAGCTTCACACGTGTAATAATTCTTGACGACTCAGCCAGTGTCACGACCCCAAATCCTAACAGGCCATGATGGCACCTATCGTGGAACTAGGCTAGCCAACCATCACATAACTACACACTTAGTTTAATCAAATATCGCAATATCATTTAATATCAGCATAGCAAGTATGAAAATTTCCTAAGTCTTTAAACAAATATAAAATAATCCACTATCTAAACAATTCCCCTAGGAATGGAGTCAACATGGTCACGAGCATCTAAGAAATAAAACTAACTCTGCTAATATCATAAACAATGTCTAGGAATCAAATGCTAATACTGATAAGGATGGGAAATGAAGAAGTTGCGGACGCTAAACAGCTACCTCGAAATCCCGTAAATGCTGCTGATAACGAGCGAATAGGGCTACTGCTCCGCACTAGTACCTGGATCTGTACACAGAGGTACATGGAGTAATGATGAGTACGCCAACTCAGTAGTAATGAAAATAAATCACAATATGAAGAATAAGAAACACACATCATAATTACACCAATCCACAAAACAGTAAAATACCACGGTTCAAATAAGTGTATATAAGTTCAAACCAATTTCCGTAAAATTCGTTAAAACAAGTATATTTTCCAATATTTCTCGGTAAAGCTCTCAAAATATCAGTTTGAAAAATGAAGTGAACCATGGTCAAAACTCAAGAAAATATCATCATACATCTGTCCCTCGGGACGTAATCATCACTCGTAAATATTCCCTCAGCACCTCACCATCTCTCTGTAACAGTCACTCAACACCTCACAATCACTCATGCCTCCCAATCACTCGTCACTCGGCACTCGCACTCTGTAGGTACATGCGCTCACTGGGGGTGTGTACAGACTCCGGAGGTGTTCCTTCAGCCCAAATAAGCCAAATCATGGCATCAATCACTCTCTGGAACTCGGCCTCTCTCATATAATAACATCCTCACAATATAGGCTCTCGGCCTCACTCAGTCAGACACTCTCAATATGCCACTCGGGCCATAAATATACCGGGTTCTCGACCCAAAAATAGTATTTCATTTTCAAGAAATAATATCAACATACTCTGAGTGTCAAAACAATTATCAAGAAGTACGGAGTGAAAAATCATAACATATCAAGTGAGGAATATTAGTAAAATATCCCCCAAGGGGTTAAACAGATTGGCACTAGGCCCCAAACATGGTTTACATCCCAAAATATATCAACCATATATCAATACTATTAAGCATAGACTTTAAAAGCGATTTCACAACTCAATAGTCGCCTAAAAAGGAATATATTTCCAAATTCCCAATTTGTGCACTCCAAAACCGTGAAAGGATGCAAAGTCCGGGGTTTCATACTCTCAGGACTGGATTTAAAGACATTACTTATCTCGAACTAGCCCGAAAAGCTACTCTGCAACACACTTGCCTCTCGAATCAACTTTTGAGTACTCCACATCTACCAAGTTCAGATTTTTATCATCAAATTATGCTAAAGGAATGAATTCCAATTGAAAAATATTGATTTTAAGCACAAAACCCGAAATCAGTAAAAACCCGACCCCTGACCCCCGGGCCCACGTCCAGGAACTAGACAAACTTTATACCAATTTTTTCTTAATCATCTCACGAGTCCGTACATATAAAGAACTCGAAAATCGAAGTTCGTTTGACCCCTTAAATCATCCCTAGAAGGTCTCATAATCTCAAGCCCTAACTCCACCTTTTTCTACTGATTTTCATGAATTAAACACTAATATTTTGTTCCTTAATCACAAATAATCGAGTTTTAGGGTCCAAAATCCTACCTCAATGAAGAACAATGATTTTCTCTCTTCAAAATCGCCTCAAAGCTCTTTTCCCGTTCAAAAATGGTGTAAAAGGGTTTAATGGTCGCGAAGGGTTTATTTAAATAATGTTCTCGCGTTTTACTGTTCATCCGAGTTACTGTTCACCCGAATACTGTTCATCCGAGTTACTGTTCACCCGAATACTGTTCATCCGAGTTACTGTTCACCCGAGTTACTATTCATCCGAGTTATTGTTCACCCGAGTTACTGTTCATGCTGCTGTGAAAAAATGCAGCAGCTTTTCTTCTAGTCTGAATTGATCTGTTAACATTTCGAAATCCACCCGAGGCCCTCGAAAATCTCAACAACTATACCAACACGTCCCATAATATCGTTCGAACTTAGTCGAGCCTTCGAAACACCAAAAACAACATCAAAACACCAAAATCACATCAAATTCAAGCTTATGAACTTTGAAATTCCTAAATTCCACCAATGACGTTATCCAAAACAACTCCGATTGACCTGAAATTTTGCAGACATATCTAAAATGACATTACGAACCTGTTCCAACTTTCGGAATTCCATTCCGACCCCGATAGCCTATTTTCCACTGCTGACCGGAAATCACCAAAAACTAACTTTCGCCAATTCAAGCCTAATTCTACATCGGACATCACAAAAATATTCCGGACACACTCCTAAGTCCCAAATCACCTAACGAAGCTATCCGAGCCATAAAATACGCATTCCGAGGTCGTTTACCATTAAGTCAACTCTCGGCTAACTTTTCTAACTCTAAAGCTACTTTTAGAGACTAAGTGTCTTAATTTCTTCTATAATCATTCCAAGCCCGAGCTAACCAACTCCAATACATCATGGAAAGTATAACCAATCTATGACAAGGCATTAATAGTAAATATAATGCAGATTTTACGTAACAACCGACCGGGTCATTACAACCTGTTATGTGGAGAAATAAAAACATGACAGATGGACATGATTCTATAAAGAGGCACGAAGCAAAGAGGCACGACACAATATACCTACGGGGTAATCAACTACGGGAAACTAAACCTGATTGAGACAAGGAAGAGACACGGTCAGAATGAATCCGGATAGAGCTACGGGCAGATTCAGAGATCTTCAATTAGTGATCCACACGTTACACAACCTTCACGCAACAGTTACAGTTACTCTTTGTAACATTACATTAATGTCATAATTAGTCATTAATGTGCAATCATTGTAAAAGGTAGACGTTATATTAAGAAATTCCCTATATAAGGGAATAAAATATAACTTGTAAGAGACATTCGAACTACGATTATAATACACTTTACTTTCTGTGCATCTCATTATTTTCTATTTACTTATTTATTCGCAATTATCATTATTACCTTGGTTATCAGAAACCCGCATTCATCCTAAATATAGCTTTGGTCAAAAGATCTAATTCTTTGGTTAAACAGTACTGAGTAAGTGTCGAGCCTAACTCGGCGAAGTAGTGACGAGGCTAGGACACGACAATCAAGACAACCTGTGCACTTTAATAATATTCGGAAGAAAACAATAACAACAAGATTGACCAGTTAAGTAAAAGGGAAAAGGGGAAAACATGCTGGGGGGAAAACAATATCAGATAACAGAAATAATGAATCAAGACAACAATTCAACTATCTAAGTAACAACAGGAAATAACAAACACATAGAAAATAGTGCACGACATCACCCTTTGTGCTTTTACTCTCATCCTTACCAAATAATAAATGCATGTGCACGGCATCACCCTTCGTGCTTTTACTCTCATCCTCACAATAATAAATAGAAATGGCACGGAATCACCCTTGTGCTTTTAAAATATAATAACATGGCACGACATCACCCTTCGTGCTTTTACTCTCATCCTTACCAAATAATAAATGCATGTGCACGGCATCACCCTTCGTGCTTTTACTCTCATCCTCACAATAATAAATAGAAATGGCACGGAATCACCCTTGTGCTTTTAAAATATAATAACATGGCACGACATCACCCTTCGTGCTTTACACTCTTCCTCACAAAATCAATACAAGGCATCACCTTTCGTGCTTTACACTCTTCCTCACCCAAACAATATTAATAACAGAAATCTGGCAAGGAAAGATTAACAATATGAACAATAAATAATAACATCCCGGCAAGGCAATAACAGTAAAAATATCACCATCCCGGAAGGGGACACAACTATAACCAATCTCACTCAAGTACATATCTTTACATAAGATTCCTCAACCGAAACAAATACTCAAAAATATTCATTACCAAAAATTTCCACCAAATGAACAACCACTAAAGTGAAATTCAAGCTATAACACAGTACATATCAATAAAAATCACATAATTCATAATATCTGACTCACGAGCATGCTTGATACCAACGTATAGGTACTCGTCACCTCACCTATACGTTGAACATGGTAAAAAAATATAGCAAATAAGGCTCAACGCCTATTCCCTCAAGCTAAGGTTAGGACAAACACTTACCTCGACTTCCACGACCAAAATCAAGCCTCAATCACCGCTTTTCCTTTTGAACATGACTCCAAATCAATTGTATCTAGACATAATTGACTCAATAACATCAATAAACGCTAAACAATTCAATTCCAATGCTTAATTATAGATTTCCTATCATTCTTCCCAAAAAGTCAAAAATCGACCCCGAACCCGCTTGGTCAAACACAAGGTTCAGACCAAAACCCGATCACCCATTCACTCACGAGCCCGAATCCGCAATTAGTTTCGAAATTTGACCCCAAAACGAGGTCTAAATTCAAATTAATCAAAAAGCCCTAACTCTACCCAAATCCCTAATTTTCTACCCTTAAGAACATTATCTAAGCCTAGAAATATAATAGGTGTTAATGAAAATTGAAGAAAACAAGTCTAAGAATACATACCTATGATTTGTAGTAAAGTTCTCTTTCAAAAATCGCCCAAATTGGAGTTTGGAAGAAGAAGTTATGAGTTTTTGACTAAATCGCGAAATGGTTATGTTTTTAAATAACCGGGCAAAATTGCCCTATGCGTTCGCGACATAAGCTGTGCGTTCGCACACGCTGCCTGACCCTACACTCTGCGATCGCGACTAAGGGGATGCGTTCGCATTGAGTAAAACCTACCTAGCCCCCAGCCCTCTCTAAGCCTATGCGTTTGCATCCCACTGTGTGCGTTCGCGTAGAGCAAGGTTCCTGTGCTCCGCGTTCGCACCTGGTGTGGTGCATTCGCACAGTACTAACCAACCTTCCTTCCCGCGTATGCATTGAGTTCGCATGGAATCCCATGCGTTTGCATAGGGTCAAATCCCTGGACACCAGCAACAGCAATTACACACCAGATTTTCAAGTCTAAAAATGCTCTGACGCCTATCCGAAACTCACCTGAGCCCTGGGGGCTCCAAACCAAATATGCACACAACCTCAAAAACATCCTACGGACTTACTCGTGCGATCAAATCTTCAAAATAACCTCTTAAACAATGAATTTATAATAAAAATCAAAGAAATTTCCCATAACTTTCAAAGTATCAAAATTTACAACCGTGGGTCCGAATCACGTCAAACGACTTCCGTTTCTTACCAAATTTTACAGACATGTTATAATTATTATATTGAACCTGTACCGGTATCCGGAACTAAAATAGGGGCCCGATACCACAGGTTTCACACATAATCAAATTTCTAAAATCCTTTATATTTTTAGATAGACAATTTCTTTCAAAAAATTATTTCTCGGGCTTGGGACCTCGGAATTCGATTCCGAGCACACGCCCAAGTCCCATATTTTCATACAGACCCTCCGGGACCGTCAAATCACGGGTCCGGGTCCGTTTACCAAGAATGTTGACCAAAGTCAACTTAAATTAAATTTCAAAAACAAAACTATCATTTTCCTCAGTTTTTCACATAAAGGCTTCCCGGCTATATGACCGGGCTGCGCACGCAAATCGAGGTAAGATAGAATGAGGTTTTCAAGACCCCAGAATACAGAATTGACTTATTAAACATGGGATGACCTTTTGGGTCATCACAATATTTTAGAAAAAGCACTAATGCTACGCACCCTGCGACGCATGAAAAAGCAAAAAGTTTGCAATTTTTCCTATTTCAGCTAGAAAAATGGAATTTCTTATAGGCCTGAACCTACTTGGTATAAATACATGTAAAAAGGGTATTTTCTTAACTTTTGATACATCTAAGACCTAAGGAGGCTAGAGAGAAGGCGGAGTAGCGAAAGCACGAGGAATTCATCATTCAATCCTCACTCAAGACAAGAGTTTGGATCGTTTTATGCTTTTCTTTATATTTGTGATGAATTACTCCATATCTATGGAGTAGATATCTTTAGGGTTTGATGAATTTAGTATTTTGATACTTTTTTGTGGAATCATTTTAGGTGTTTTTAATCGTTGCATCTATATTCACTAGTTCATGTAATAGGAAGAGGCATAACTTGTGATATTCTTGCATTATATTTTGTTGGTTGAATTTCTTGATTCTTCTTAGTAATCGAAAGAGGCTAGTTGAATTATTGATTAAACTAAGTTAGGAGGATATTCGAAAGAGGTTCTCCTAAATACCAATCCACCACGAATTCTTGCATATCTTCACATGCTTAAAATTGGTTCATCTTGTGAGGTTGAGACTTAATCGAGATAGGAGTTTCTACTAATCAATTGAGCTAATACTCAAGTGAATTCAAGACTCACTTTAACATTAGAAATGAATTATCCAGAGTTAAATCCCAAACATTTATCTTGCACCTATCCTATCAATCCCATTTCCCCCAATTGATATCCTTTCTTGCTTATTACTTGCGTTGTTTGTCACTAGTCAATAGTTTTAAATCTTAGTTTAAATCACATAAATATCCATTGTTGATCATCTTGGATAGAAATCGAGCTATAAACTACGAAAATATTGTTTAAGTCCAATCCATGTGGATACGATATTATATTTTACTATATTCGACTAGAAAACATATTTAAGTGTGTGTTTCAAGCTCGTCAATAGTTTTTGAAAATGTGAGCAAAAATTTCTAGATTTGTGCAATGTCATTTATCGCTTGTTTTGTCGTGAATCTACCATGCGTGTCTACCTGTAATAGTATTGAGTTGATTTAGATGTCGCCTAAAACACTTTTTAGCATTGTACCTTTCCTTCTTCACATAGCCAATCGTCGAGGGACCAGGTCCTTAGTTGAGCTTGATCAATCCCAGCTCCATAAGATTTCTCTCCTTTGGAAGGCCTTGAGTGAGAGAAAATCATCCATTCTTCCAGTCATATATGTCCACTGTCCATGTACCATATTTGACTGCTTCCTCTCACTCCAACCTGTATACAAGATTACTGATTAGACTTAGGAACCCAAGCCAACTTGGGTCAATTCTAATGATAAAATGGGTGAATCAAACTCATTTTCGCCCTTGCAGGAAACACATGTTTTCTTTTTAGGGACTAGGTTCCTAGACATTATGTTTTTTTTCAACAAAAACTTTATTTTTCTGCAAAGACTGAATTTTAACTTTAGAAGAATCATTGTAATGACCTATTTGACCACAATGAGTGCAAAAGCAATTATCAGCCACATTTACATACTTACTATGAGCATTGTATGGAGTTTTAGCCTTTTGGAACTCGTTTCCTTTCCTGTTTCCCCATTACTCTTGTACATAGACTTTATTACATCAGAGGACCATGTCCATTTAAGTGACATATCAATTTTGCATGTATGTATCGGGAAGATCTAATGTTGAAACGTTAAAAGAGGAAAATGGAATTTACGTTGTGAATACACGCTTTTGATTTTCTCTTGCTATTTCATATGAATAATGTATGTTATAAATACGGGGAAACATATCGGGTAGGAAAGGAAAATCAAGCTTGCTTTACCGGGTTCATCCGGTTGGGTGCCGGTCCCGTCCCTCGATTTTGGGGCATGAGAAACTTGGTATCAGAGCTTAAGGTTTTAAAGTGTCATAGGATGTCTCGGAGCCGTGTCTAGTAGAGTCCTTCTTATCGATGTGTTGTCGACCACATCTATAATTAGGGGGATACTTGGACATTTAGGAATTCCACCCTTCTTTGATACTCCAAATCGTGCGATAGAGCTCAATATAGGGAGCTAATCTCCCCTGTAAGTCTTATTCTCAAGATTAGTAATCCTTACACCGTAATCTGTGAATTTGAAGCATGTAAGGAGGGATTGATCCCACCGTTAAGTTTGGAGGAGTTTGCCCAAAGGCTTGTTAAAGGGATGTATTGAGCCCTGGAGGGAGTAGTAGAACATGTCGCTAAGGGGAGTGCCCTTGTCCTTATTGATGTTCTTGCACCACCAAATCCTATAGTATATCGGTATGGTACCAACGTTAGGGATGTGTATTCGAGGGGCATCGATTAAGTCGTCGCCCTATCAACTTAAAGTCGTTGAGTCAGTCACTCCTTGGTGCATCCTCATGGGCAACCCCCAAATTGTACTCACTATGTATGTACGTCCATAGTAGGGAGTGTTCTCATAATCACAGTCTTGACAAGACACAAAACATTGCTTGCATCTACTTTTTGAACAAGATCTGCTATTTCGTGAGTCCATTCCACCACAAATTCTCTTATTTGACATCTCTTATGACGTTGAGCTCTGTAATTATGTCCTTGAATTGAGTCGCAACTATAGAATTACTATTTCCCTCATACCTTCCTAGACTCTCAATAAGGGACTATGCCCGAAGAATTTCTTATCGAATGAATGGATGAACAATTATCATATTTTCACACAAGATAAAAAGATATTTCCTCTCGACCATTTATTCTTCTCTATTCAAAACCCTAGGCCATTTTCTTCGAGTTTCTGCTTCAGTCTGAATGTTGACATAGTATCATGGTGAAGATCTTGCCTTGTTTCATCACTCTTTTTAGTTTGGTAGTGCCCTCACTCTACTTTGTTGAGACTTTTATTTTCGCCTAGTGATTGGAATCGACAAGATTTTCATTTGCTTGGCGAGTTCTCCCTCTTCTTTTGCAAGTTATTTTCTGGATTTGGTCTACTCAATTACTTTTGGTGACATTGACAAATCTCCATCGAAGCTAGGGTTTGTCGAGCCTTTATTTTTGTAACTGGATCATGCTACTTATTCTTGTCGTTCATCTTATTCTTGAAGGTTGTCCTTCTTCTAGTTGTAAGGAAGATGAGTACTTTCCCTCCTCTTTTGATTTGCATGATACTTGTTTGATTGTCTCTATCTGTTAATTGCTATATTTTTCTACGAATCCAACTGATTTTAATGTTAGTACTGGCTTCACTAGCCGTAAGGCTTTTGATTTTACTCCTATAACCCTCAAGTCCTCCTCATGTTAATTCCTCCCATATACCCGGTCTTCCCCTGGTTGTTGTCCTATTTTTCCAGTTCCAATTTCGGTGGTTGAAGGAAGATCATAATTGTGTCTTTGGCATCTAGAAATAAAATTTCCCTTGTCATATGTTATCCTTATATTGCCATGGGACTTGGGATAGAGTCAGGGCAACCTTATGAGTCATTCTCTGTATCTACTCTTTGAATGGGACGTATTACTTACAATCTCTTGAGAAAATTGAATCCTATAATAACTTCTTGAATCGAGTCATAATCATAGGGTAATACTCCCCACTTGCTTCCCTAAATTTTTCAACAAGGAACTACACCTGATGGATTTCTCACATAACCTTCTCAGTTAAATAGATAATATATGCTCCCTTGTGCCTACGCATTCACCGTCGTAAAAGTTTACCTATGTGGTGTCAAGTTTCCATGAAAAGCATCCCGGAATTTCAATCCTTCTCGAGTCACTCTTTTTCTCACTGGTGTATATGGCTTCTATGGTTTGAATAGTCACACTTCTTTTGCGAATATCATCATGAAACCTTCTCACTGTCTAGTAACATAAGAGCATGCCTTAACACCTATCATATGTGTACATGTCAATCGAAATGGTCACCATGTGCATAAGGTCTCTTTGAAAATTGAGATCCTCATATCCCCGTCATAGAAAGATCTTGTGTCTCCATCTTAGTATAACTTCCGTGTCCGCTTGGGACATCCCGCGGTAAGTATCCCACTTTGTTCCTAGTATTGCGGCTTCCCGTGACGTGGTCTTGTATTGCAATTAGGAGTTAGTATAGCAGAAGCATGACAAACTCATAACAAATTTTTATTTTCTCCTTACACCTCCACAACATGTGTTAATTATGTTCCTCTATTAGTGAATTCATCGAGCTAGTTTCCCAACACTTGTTAGATAACTAGGAGAGAACGTGTCCTCCTATGTGTCACTGTAACACTTCCTTTCTTATAAGAACCATTAGTAGACTCCCCGTCAAGATTAAATGCACCTTTGGGGGTTATCATAGAACAACGCCTGCTTTTTATGTTTTCCTGTCTTTCATTAGCATCGGGATACCTCTCAAGTCAACATCTATGGAGAACTCATTATGAACATATGCAAACCTTCCATGATCATTTTATACTGTCTCATTGGGTTTTGTTGCCCTTGCGCACTCGACTTCTAGAATCATTGATTTCGTCATTGTCATGTGAGGAGAGTTTTGCTATCCTTGGCATTCCACCTCCCTGGTTGGATAGGAGATTTAGTTGTCTTTCTCCCCGGAGCATCATGTTAACCACTAGAACCCCTCTAATTAATACATAATTTCATCCCCATATTAAGATGTCCTAGGTATGTGGTTTCACTCGTAAAGAGTCGAGAATAAATGCTTCCAGGCTTTTGCACATACCATAAGCATTCTAATTCAGAAGACAAGTTGTTGTATCTTTAGTTACCTCATATCGGGTCAATCATCGGGAAGGGTTAAGCTGTTTGGATGATGATAATCTCATAGGTGTTTGACTTCCTTTTCACCCTCATGCGCACGTGGCATAGATACCTTGTGTCAGTTAATGTTAGGAGTGTAATTCAACTTCATGTGATTCTTTTGAAGTCTCTATCACATCCATGTTGCGAGAATCTTACCATTTTGAGCTAAACTTATTTTCCTTACACTCAAAGAGACAACCGATTTAACGTACTTGGCCGCTCCTCCGTAGATCTTACTATCGCCGGGCAAGGCATATGTGGAGAGGATCAATTGTTACTATACCATGCATAACTCGTAGCTCCCCAAGGATAACTGATGCTAGTGTCTTCGTCCTCCCGATCATGCCTCCCGTGTGTCTCATGTCTAGGAAGACCCACTTCTTTTAGATATCAGGATCACATTCATGGTTCCCACCTTACCAATGCGTGCTAGTTACCTCTATGCTTCATTTGTCTAATAATTAATGTCGTCACAATGATTAACGACGTCAACATTGTTGGTGGTAATCTTCGTGTCTCTTAGCATATAACCTCATGAAATACTCTGCTCAGCACTTTAATAGATTCCTAAGTAATTCAAGCCCAACCTTGAACTTCCTTGTTCCTCGTTGTATTAGATCTATTTGGTATTGAAGGTTCAAACGTGTCCAAGAGGAAGCATCACCCTGTGATCGCATATGTTCGATAGGTAATTTTATGGTCAATTTATGATAGCACATCTCAGAGAAATCGTTGAAGGTCATCATAGGTTTAGTTTGGGTGTTTCCGTAGAGATTTAGAATTTAGGAGGGTGAATAGGTTATTCTCAAACGTTTCCCTGAAGATGTTATGTGAGTTGATAATGAAGGGTTCATAAGCGCATTTCCCATTAGGTTGCACTAGGAGTATGATGTTTCCCCATAGCTATTCCTCGTGTATTTTATGTTTTCATATGTCTATGTCAAAAAAGGTAGTTGGAGATCCTTTGTGTATCATCCGGGTGGAAATTATTGAAGGTGAAATTAATGGATAGTCAGCTTATGCGAGGTATCTAGTTGTCATCTTTGTTAGATAAGTTTGGGGATTGGGATTATTTCCGTGAATGTGTTATGACAAAGCCTGTAAGTCGAGGAGGTCACCTTGAAGGACGAAAGTGTCATGAAATATATTTTTGCCTTATTGTATAACAATTAGTTTTGATTTGAAGGGTACCTTGTAGGTGTTATGATAAAAAAAAGTGCAGTCCATGTTCAGGGGTCATTATGATAATGTAGTGCTTGTAATTCTGAAATTAGTGTTATGAAAACATACATTATGGTGCTTTGTTGAGTTATGGATGAGTTGTTAGGACGGTTTTGGTGGTTCTCTGGCAGGTGGATAGGCCTAGTTACAAAGGAGATGCTGCCGAAATTTCTGAAATATTTGGGAGTTAGTAAAATATTTAGGCACTTGAGGTAGGCTAGAAAAGAGATATGTTATGTTAGGTGTTTGGGGCGGGCTCTCCTTCTCATTCGAGGAAGAATGATCCTAAGCGGGGGAGAATGTAAGGCCCTAAAAATTTTGCTAAGCAATTTAGGATTTATAGGTGCCAGGTAGGCTAATTATAATATTTTTGTGTTATAAATACGATATAGACGAATTACATATGGTAAATAAGT
The DNA here is from genome assembly GCA_005239495.1 of Nicotiana undulata. Taxonomy (NCBI): domain Eukaryota; kingdom Viridiplantae; phylum Streptophyta; class Magnoliopsida; order Solanales; family Solanaceae; genus Nicotiana; species Nicotiana undulata. The sequence goes on from ML243625.1 coordinate 14,966, forward strand.
GTATAAGTCATAAAATAAGTATTATGGGGTCCAAGGAGAAGCCTAATGTAGGGACCCGGGAAAAATTTCACTATGTAATTTAAGGTTTTGTGGTGTCAAGGTAGGTAATACATTGTATTTCCGGAGTTTCAAGTCGAGCGATGCGCTGAGGAGTTGAAAATTTTTCGTCGCAGCCAGACCAGGCTTTAGGTAGATAAATCCCGGGTAAAGCCAGGCCAGACCAGGCTTTAGGTAGATAAAGCCCGGATAAAGCCAGGCCAGACCATGCTTTAGGTAGATAAAGCCCGGATAAAGCCAGGCCAGACCAGGCTTTAGGTAGATAAAGCCTGGATAAAGCCAGGTCCGAAATATTGGACTATCCATTTTTCTATCTTTATAACCCGACCCCAAACCCATATAAACCCCATTCCTCATCATTTTAAGCTTATTTTATGATAAATTAGAGAGAGGAAAGAGTGGGTTCTAGAGAGAGAAAGTCCCAACTTCATCAAATTGACCCTCCTTCATCACTCAAGCTCGGAACTAATCAAGTAGGACATAAAATTCTTCACTCTACGAGGTAAGCTTCTACCACACTAACCTTAATTTCCAGATTTTTGTTAAAATGAAAAATGGTTAGGTAAGTTCATGAATATGGGGGTAGGAATCTTGCATGCATGTAACCAACTAGTCATAATCTAGTAAAGGGAAATGAGTTAGAGTACTCTTTCACTAAAAAGAGGTCATTTAATCTAGAGGAACACCTAGTGTTTGATAGAATGCTCAAGCGAGTTCAAGACATGATCATTATTCCTAATTCTAAGTTCAATTGTGCCACATTGTGAATTAGATTGAAGGTGCTAGAAGGTCCAGGGAATTTTTGTAGAAATTAAGGAAAAATCCCAAATCGAGGTATGTATGGCTAACTCTAATATTCATAAGATAAACCTATTGGTGTTCACTTTCCGAGTATGATTCTTTTGTTTGATGCTCTATGGAATTTATGTGCCTTATGTGTCAAGTTGGGAAATTCTTGCTTCTATGCCGTTCCATGTTACTCCCATATCATTATGCTATTTAAGAGTATGACTTGTGATCATTATGCTCCTTCTTCTACTATGTGTGCAAATCCTCTTATGTGATGGTTGTGGTAGATGTGAAGGATTGAATTGATATGAAATGTGAATCAAAAGATTGAATTGGTATGAAATATGAACCAAAGGATTGAATTTGTATGAAATGTGAATCAAAGGATATAATTGATGTGAAATATGGACCAAAGGATTGAAATGATATGAATATAAATCACAAGAGTGAAATGATATGAGATGTGAATCAAAAGATGGAAAATGATAAAAGTGAACTAAAAGATAAAAGAAATGACGTGAATGTCCTAGGGTAAGATGGCCTATCCGATGGGGCCGGGATCGTACTCCATGTCGTACACATGGAGACATGAAATTGAGATATGATATTGATTATTGCCTCACTATTTCAGTTGAGATGGCCCAGTCGGTCGCACCGAGATCGGACTTCATGTGAAAATGCCACGGCGAAGATATGCGTTATGATATTGATTATTGCCTCACTGTTTCAGTTGAGATGGCCCAGTCAATCGGACCGAGACCGGACTCCGTGTGAAAATGCCACGGTGAAAATATGAGTTATGATATTGATTATTGTCTCACTGTTTCAGTTGAGATGGCTCAGCCGGTCGGACCGAGACCGGACTCCGTGTGAAAATGCCAAGGTGATTATATGAGTTATGATGTTGTGAGTGCCTCACCTAGGATGGCTTAGCCGGTCAGGCCAAGACCGGACTCCGTGTGACAATGATACGGTGGTTCAGTAATAATAATAACACTTGAACTTAAAAGAATATTAACCAAAAGATGGCAAAACGGGGTAAGAAACATGGTGATTCTTGATTGTGTTTTTCCACTACTTCGGTGAAGTGTTTTATGATGCCTCTATTTGTATTATTGCATGCTTAATACTTATCCTATCTAGAGTAGAGTTTGTTCATACATACTAGTACTATTCAATGGTACTAACGTCCCTTTTGCTGGGGGCGCTACATATTTTAAATGGATGTAGGTGGTTTTGTAGCAGGTAGCGCCGATCGTCGATAGTGGTGCTTTTCCTCCTTCCTTCAGTTGCTCCGGTGAGCCCCACTTCCTTCTGGGGCCATATGTTGATATATATATATTGCTTCCCCTTTTGTACATTTTCTATTTTGAGGTATAGCCGGGGCCTTGTCGCCGGCATGTCTATGTATATTCCTCCAAACTCTTAGAGGATCCGTAGACACTATGTGGGTTGTAAATGTATTTTGGGTAGTTGTTGTACTTACTCTTAATCGTGAACCCATATTGGGAATGTTGTATTTAGCATGTATGTCTTGGGAAGATCTAATGTTGAAACGTTAAAAGAGGAAAATAGACTTTACGTTGTGAATACACGCTTTTGATTTTCTCTTGCTACTTCATATGAATAATGTATGCTATAAACACGGGGAAACGCATCGGGTAGGAAAGGCAAATCAGGCTTGCTTGATCGGGTTCATCCGGTTGGGCGCCGGTTCCGTCCCTCGGTTTTGGGGCGTGACAATAATAAAGAATTATTTGCCTTCTAGTTTGATTGGTAGTTTCTTTTTCTAAGTATAAGAGTTTATTTCATGTTAAAAATAATCAATATTTAATTGAGTACTTAAATTATTCATCACTATTTGAGTCAATTATCATCAATATATATTGGTAAATGATATATTTCTCAAATAGAATTGATTTGATAGCGTTACGCTTAAAATGTAGTTGCCGGAATACGCGTTTGGTAGTGCATGTCTCATATTTAATAAAAAACCGATAAATAACTGAAAAAACCGAAAAATCGACAAAAATCGAATCGATATAAAACCGACTTAATTGTTTTGGTGTGGTTACAATATTTGATAAACCGACTTACTTGGTTTGGTTTCTTTTTAGGGAAAAACCGACCCAAACCGAACCATGAACACCCCTAGGGACCAGGTTCCTCCTGACTACTTTATCAGTGTTGTTTTTATAATGATCCTGCTTGTGGAGTGGACGGTCTTTAATGGAGTGTCCAGACTTTCCACACTTATGATAATAGTCATTTCCTTTGAATTTCCCGCTTGAACTTCCTCTCTTGGGAATTCCACCAATTATTTGAACCATGTTTTGAAATCTTTGAATGAGATAAGCCATGTCAGACTCATCACTGCTTGAGCCACTGTTGGCAGCTGAGGACTAGATTTTTCTCTTGGGCTCTCTTCTTTTAAGATCCTTTTTTCTCTTAATCTCATAAGTTTTGAGATTTCCAGTTAGTTCATCAATGGTCAGCTTATGGAGGTCTTGAGCTTCAGTGATGACATTTGCTTTACTTTCCTAGGAAAGTAGTAGAACATTGAGTATCTTCTGGACTAGCTTGTTTGTTGGGATGATTTATCCAAGAGAATGTAGCTCATTGATAATAGAGGTGAAGCGTAAGTGCATATCTTGAATGGACTCATCCTCCTTCATTTTGGAAAGCTCATTCTCAGTGGTAAGCATATTTATTTTGAACTGCTTAACATAGGTAGTTCCCTCATGAGCAGTTTTGAGAGCTTCCTAGATCTCATTTGCTGACTCATATACTGAGACGTGATTGTATTCAGCTGTTCCAATACCACAAACAAGAATCTTTTTTACCTTGATGTTCTTTTCAACAACCTTTTTATCAGCATCGTTATATTCCTTTCTCGTCTTTGGGACAGTCCTTGTTCCTTATCCAACAACTTTTATGAGAATAAAAGGACTATCACAAATCATATCCAATAGCTTTGAGCCTTCAGTCATGATGAAATCATGCATTCTCGTTTTCTACCATCCATAGTGCTTGTTGTTGAATCTTTAAGGTCATGTGGTTGATTTTCCTTCCTCGAGGTTTTGATGAAGATACTTTCTAGGTGTTAACCTTATAGAAAGAAGCCGCTCTGATACCAATTGATAAAAACTAAGAGTCTACCAAACAATATAGAAAACCAAATTCTCTATTAGTTCCCACAGTAAACAAGTAGTAAGTAAAGAACACGCAATATTTACGTGGAAAACTCCCTGCTCAAGGGATTAAAAACAACTAATTATCCCAGTAGGATTTCAACTCCACTAAATTGACCAAACTTCATATTACAACTTATTGCGATCTAGGAATTAATGTCACGATCCGGAATCCCACCGTCGGGACCATGATTGCGTCTAACATTACACTTGCTAGGCAAGCCAACGTTAGAGATTTATTAGCCAATTCTCTTACAATTAAGTGGTTGACAATAAACAAGCTATAATAAGTCAAAATGAACGCGAAAATATATAAATAACAACTTTTATTATATACTATCACTACCTAGAATCCAGAGTCACAATTCACGAACATATTAAGATTTTACTACAAGTATATGTCCGAAAGAAAATACAACTGTTTGCAAAATAAGGAAAACAATAAAGTATGGGGGTATAGGAGGGGATGTCAGGGCCTGCGGACGCCAACAAGGCTATCTTGGGTCTCCTTGTAGTGAAGCCTACAACCAACCTCTCGATCAGGCCGAACCTGCTCCAAAATCTGCACAGGAAGTGCAAAGTGCAATATCAGTACAACCGACCCTATGTACTGGTAAGTGCCGAGTCTAACCTCGACGAAAAAGTGACGAGGCTACGGTGGGACACTCACATTATAATCTGCATACGGTACGTAATAAAAGCAAAAAATGAAGACATCATAAGTAAAGTAGTAACTTGCAAGAAGTAATACAGTACTCAAGTATTTTGCCAGTGTCCAACTATTACAAATCCTTAAGTGCAATTTAAGACTACCATACAACTAACATAATCAAGGAAAAGTATAAACCTATAGATTGTTGCGTCGTGCAACCCGATCCCACCATACATACCATATTCTTCCCTTATTTCCTCTTAATAATATAAATAAAAGTATTGCGGCTCGAACCTTATCCAACCATATTACAATAATCACAATCACAATTCAGCCTTATTACACCACAATCCACCCTTATTACACATGTTGCAGCGTGCAACCCGATCCCACTGTACATACCATTTCACCCTTATTCCTCCTCAATATATCACCCTTATTCCACCTATTGCGGCGCAACCCGATCCCACCATATCAGTATCAGTTATTCAGTAAGTATAGAAATTTCACAATTCAAATCACATAATCCTTCACAAGGCTTAACTTCAAACCAAAACAATTTGGAAGCTTGTACACTATGAAGATTTACACAAGTAATTCTACTCAGCGAGACCAATCCAGAATATATCATCAAAGTACTGATAACCATCTTAAGCGAATAATAGGAAACAACGAAGCTACGAAATAACTAATACATTCAACAAAGAGAAATAATGTCTAACAAGTAGCAATTAGGCATGAAAATACAAGTAAAGCATGTAACAGTTAAGGCAGGGAAAGAGACAATATGAAAAAAAAAGGGAAAGAAACAGGCAAAAACAGATAAATTGGTGGCGCATAAGTACTCGTCACCTCACATATACGCCGCTCACATAAATTTCATATAGAAAATAAGTCGATGGTTCCTAATCCTTCAAGTCAAGGTTAGAAATAACAGTTACCTCGCTCCACGGGCCACTCAACGCTCAATTACCGTTTTCCCTCTAGTATCCACCTCCAAACCACTCGTATCTAGCCACAATTAACTCAATAACATCAGATATTGCGGGGCTCCAAACCAAACATGCACACATGTCTAAAAATATCATACGAACTTGGTCGCGCGATCAAAGCGCCAAAATAGCACATAGAACTACGAATTTAACCCCAAATCACATGAAATTTTCATGAAAACTTTGAAATTTCAATTTTCATAACCGAACGTCTGAATCACGTCAAATCAACTCCATTTTTTAATCAAATTTCACAGATATTTCATAATTATAGTATTGGACCTATATTGGGTTCCAGAACCAAAATACGGGTTTGTTATCCAAAAAGTCAAACTTTGGTCAAACACTTCTATTTTATTAAGCTTTCAACTTTTAAATTTTGACATAGTCCGATATCTCGGGCTAGGGACTTCCGATTTTAATTCTGGGCATAAGCCCAAGTACCAAATTACGATACGGATCCACCGGAACCGTCAAAAAGCTTTTTTGGCAACTCAAATAAATTTGTTTGGCAAAATTTCTTATTTTTATCAGTTTTTAACATAAAAGCTTTTCGGAAAGACGTCCGGAATGCGCATGCAAATCGAGAAAGGCTAAAACATAACTTTTAAAGGATTCGGATTACAAAATTAGATTTGAATCATAAAATGACCTATCGGGTCATCACAATTAAACTATTAATTGCTCACCCCTTACAATAACTCTATTATAAGCCATTTGCAATATCTCTATTATAATGCAACACTATTGACTAACTATAGTTAAACGACCAAAACAATAATGGTTAAATGATGTCCTACAAAATACTTCTAGAAAGCCGTGTAGGTTTACAAGTAAAGAATAAAAGACAAAGACTCAACAAATATAAGGACTCAAGACATCTTTACTGTTGGGATCTGTTCCTTGATTTGTGATAACTTTGTTATTGAGTGCACCTGGAGGAAACAATGGCGGATGACACTTAAGATGATAGGGTTTTCATATTATCAAGTGTTAGGTCAACCCTAGTATAATGTTGTTTATATATGAGAGAGCATGCGTGAAACGAGACATTACACCTTTTGGTTTGACCTCTAGCAACAACAGCTGCCGTTGCATTGCTGCCAGTCGGTATAGTGAAACAACTTTTACAACTGTAGAGTTGACTGTACGACATATGATGAACTAATCCTATTTGTTCCTTTATCTGTTTCCCTATCTGATTTCTCGAGGACGTTTGACCAGTCAACAAATCATCTCTATCTATCAATATTATTATAAAAGTATGAATAATTTACACTAAATGTTGATCGACGAAAATATCCCTAAAATATTGATAGACTTTTATATCCTTCTTTGTATCAACATTAACATAAATCATTAGGCTTTTCGGTTTAAAAAGAAGGACATACTAGAGGTGAAATCCCTAAAATATTGATAGACTTTTATATCCTTCTTTGTATCAACATTAATATAAATTTTTAGGCTTTTCGGTTTAAAAAGAAGGACATACTAGAGGTGGAATTTTAGATCGATACTGACTCTCGGTTGGGTCCTTCTCCTTGTTGGAACGAAATTCAATTAAGAAGTTAATTGTCACAAGATTTGATAATTTAAGAATTATTATCTGCTTTCTTTTTGGATACTGTCCGAGTGATATTAGAAGTCTTCCGCTTAAGAATACCAAAAGACCTTTATACTGATCTTATTTTTCGTTTCAAGTTGCAAGTCAATTAAAAGCAGAATATCGGAAGATGTAAAGCAAATTCAAACCCAGAGGCTCGTGATAATTGCAATTTGCTAAAAATTTGAAGGTCAGCGGCTTAAGTTATAGCTTTATTATTGTAAGCTTGATATGTATCATGTTTTTATGGAATTGAGAAATTTTGAATGACTTCTCTTTGCTCTATTTATAAGTTTGATCCGCAGATCTTTTGGCTTGTTTTTGTGCCAAAAATGGAAGAATAATTTTTCTCCAAGAGGATCGCGGAAAGGTACTTTGTCTCCGGTTATCATCTCCTTAGGGGTTGTTTGGTATGAGGTATACGAAGGTATAATGCTGGTATAAAAATTTAATACCACCTTAATCCTTCGTTTGGTTAGCAAACCAGGTATAAGTTATCTCAGGATTAAAATTAACACCGGGATAACTTATACCTTATAGAGGGTGGGGTAATTAGCACCGGTGTAACTTATACATTCTTCTTACGAATTATGCAATTGTCATATTTAATACAACATACCAAATAATGGATAAAAAAATAATCCCAAAATAACTAAACCCATCATAACTTATCCTAGCATAACTTATACCAGTATAACTTATACCGACATAAGTCGTATTCAAACCAAACGATTCGCAGTTTTATTTTCACTACAAAGTTCACCTGGTCAAGCTTTTCTTCTTTGTTTTTTTTTATATAATGAAAAATAGGACTCTAAAGTTTCAGCGAGTCATTAAGTTGACAATTAATAAGCTGCCGGAATATTAATTAAATCACGGGCGAATGACAAACCTACATTACGAGTTACTTTTGTTCTGCCCTTTTCAATATTTGCTTTGTTTGGCATTGCATCCTTAACCTAATTTATTTATGACAATTAATAAGCTGCCGGAATATTAATTAAATCACGGGCGAATGACAAACCTACATTACGAGTTACTTTTGTTCTGCCCTTTTCAATATTTGCTTTGTTTGGCATTGCATCCTTAACCTAATTTATTTATGACAATTAATAAGCTGCCTGAAAATAAAGAGGCCAACTGATCATTATTTGTTTAATTCCCAAGCTCTTTTTTAAGAAGTACTTTTTTCGAGAGGTACTTCTTAACATAAAATAATTTTCATAACTTGGCCAACCCAAAAAAAAAATTCTCCTTCACAAAGCACCTGTTTGTGATAGAAATACCAATTAATTACTACTTATGTTATATATTAAATAATATTTACAGTGCAAGAAAAAAACTGATGAACGTAGTAGCGGTGGAAAACATAATAGGAAAATCATGTCAGACAACTTCTGAAGGAATCCTAACTATAATACATACTAAAAACATTAATTATCTCTTCAAATATGGATAAGAGTGTTGCAAAAATCGAATTATGAGTAAAATAGTTTTTTAAGTAAAAAAAAATCTCATGCTACATAATTTATTCCATAAAAAGCGTGTTAGAATTATAAAAATAGAACACAAAATAAAAAAGGTTAGTATAGTATTAAGAATCAAAATGTCATACAAGTGTTCGAGGATGCACAATCAAAGCTAAATCCTGAACAAGAACAAGCAAGACTATATTGTAAAGGATCGACTCTGGTATCGCTGGACTATCCTTTGCAGTGTATGCGTTACTTGCAAATATCATATCAAGTGGCATTATATTGTTAGCGATAATACCAAGTGGTGTACCAACAATAATTTTATTATGAGGTCACTCACTTTAGATTTTATATACCTCTTCAAACAACTGAAATAACCATCACAACTACATCAAAGCAGAGCAATCATGCTAAAATTTATAAGGAAAGCAAAATTGATAATACGGAATGAAGCGTTTATCACTAAGTGTCAAACAATCGAATCAATTGCCTAGAGTTCTAAATATATATTGGATATCAACGAACTGTTTGGTGAGTGGTTTGGGAGTTGATTCTCTCAAGTACTACCAACAGTTCCAAAATCGACGAAAGCAGAGACTGTAAAAGCTAGCTTGCCAAAATTATACTTACGGCCTCAAATGAAAATGATTCAACTGATAAGAAATATAAAGAAATAACAAATCCAGTATTCAGTGGCTTCTTAAATTCGTGTCGCAAACAAAGAAGAACATCCAATAAAAGATGATTTGGTTCTTCCAGAACACTTGGTTATCAACCCCAATGATAATAGTAGTGCATTTAATAAGGGAAATATTTTCATCATTATATTAAAACGTAATTTGTAAATTGCATGATAGAAATTAAAACATTATCTTAGCTAGAAGAAATAAATATGTTAATCAACTAAATAAAAGGTTGATAACAAACTTTATGATAAAAACAAAATATTTTTTAGTTTTTTACGGAGTCGAAGTTGATACAAATAATTACTGCGAAGAAAAACACTTTAATACCAAATGGTATTTTACCATACGAGTTTATTATTACTTATGTATGTTAGTGTCACAGTATATATAATAAACTAAGTTAAATTGATATTCCGTCGTATATAGGTTGATTTGAAGAAAAAGTATGCATGTCATGCTATTAAAAATATTATATCCGCTGACGAATAGCTTATGCAATAGTACGCAAATGGTGTATAAAAGTTTTGACAATTACGTCATACGTGCGAAAATTATGATATTGTTCAATGTGCTTCAAGTGTATTTTTATCCCTGAATTCAACTTTCGTCTTCCGAAACTAAAGAACATCCTTTTAAATTTGATGTGAAAATAATATTCAGTATGTTTATGTTTTGCAATTATAATATATAAAGCACAAGTGCAAACATCCTAAACTTGGACTATATTTACCGCAATAAATTTTCTTGCACGAACAATTATATGTCGCACTTTGAAGAGGGATGCCAATATTGACAACAAGAGTTCTGGAAGCAACCAAAGCATTAGAAGGAAAAATAGACATAAAAATATCGTCTATAAAGAAGATTTAGCACTATTAACCTCTTCAGATGTCGATCAAAGTTCAGTTTTGAGATCATTGAGATTATGATAAAGTGTATCTCATGGATTAAAAGATTTATCTTTCTTTGACTTCATTTGTTTTTAACTTAATGTTAGTTTTCTGACGTGCCTAAGGTTATACGTGCGAGCAGAGACTAGTATCATTATAAAAGTAGAAACCTCAAAAATTAAAAGTTGAATTACTAAAATACCCTTCTAAATATTCAACTTAAAAATAAATTCAAGAAAAAAGTAAAACAAAAAACCTAACGCCTACAAACTAGGGCTGTGCACGAATCGGATTTGATCGGATTTAGCACATTTCAGATTCGGATTTAGCACATTTCAGATTCTAGAAAATGCAATCTGAATCCGATCCGAATTATATCGGATTGGATTCGAATTTTAAAGTTTGGATCAGATCGGATTTCGGATCGTAAATGCCTCAATGTTGCAAACTAATATGTATATTTTCTTTGTAAAAGAGGCAATGCATTAAGAAAAATTCATGTTTATACAATTATGAGAGTACTATGGTGCCAATATAGCTAACTCTAGCAATTGTAAATGTAATAACTTGGAGGAAGATGTAAAGAAAGTACTGACTATCCGAAATTAAAGTGTAGTATTTATACATTGCCTAATAATTTCGGATTTCGGATCGGATCGGATCGCATTAAAATATACCAATCCGCATCCGAAGTTTTTATAAACACAATCCGAAATCCGGTCCAATCCGAAATCTGAAATCCGAAATTGAATGGATCGGTTCAGATTTCGAATATTCGATCCAAATGAACAGCCCTACTACAAACATCCCTAAGCGACGCTTCATAAACAGTCGTAACTATTATATCTACAAACCTATCTATTCTAGGCGCCATTGTCTCATGAAGATCGCAAAGTGTAAGTCCAGCATAATCACTGTTGTACCGTTCTTCGAGGTGTTGATGAGTTAAATAATTAAAAGCACAGATAATGGTAGTATTGTTGAAACCTTCTCGAGTAATTATAAGCTAGCCTTGGCCATAAATTTTTAAATTTATTTTAAAAAAATATTTGGTAAAGTTTAGTTTGAAGATAAAAATGTGTTTTGACATCAGTTTTCAAAACATATTTCTCAAATTTATTTTGGAAAAATATGAAACGTGACTTATACTCACAAGTTCTAAAAATCATCACAAATACCCAACAATACCATTACCAATAACATTCATTATATTAGTACAAACTATAGTCTTGAACATTAATAAATTTAGTACAAAATTATCATTTTTATAATGAACTACATGATACACTATCACATGACCGAGAAGACAAAACAACATTGTTACAAAATAATAAATGGTGGGCTCTTTTATTAAATACAAAATTTTGGGAATTTTTTTTAAAAATTGAATAGTGATATGTTGGAGTCAACATCTTTTGATTTTGGAGTAAGAGGATGCTTTGACATGATTTTTGTTCAGTAGTTCTTTGACTTTTAATAGAGGAGCAATATTGACGTAGATGAGATTTTAATTTTATTATTATCTAAAATAAATAATATTTGCTCCATTTTAAAAAGAATAATTATTTTATTATCTGGAAAGTCAAACAAGATTTTTCTTTGACCGTGTTTTTCCGAATAAATATTAAATATTTTAAATTGTTAATTATTGTGAACTTATATTATTTTTTATGTAGTTTATAAATATGTAAATTTATTTAAAAAAAATTATGTTCGAACTCACACTAAAAATATATCAAGTTGATCCGTGTATTCCAAAAAGATCCAAACAAATTGAAATGATGAAATACTACTTTTAAAACGCCCGGATATTGATAGTAATTTCTTGCAAGTTCCATTCACTATATAAGTTTCTCCTTTTGGCTTTAAGCTTCCTTAAATAGTTAAATAATTAATATTGCGGTTACAAAAATTAAGTATTTTAATTGTTTAGTTAGCTATATCTCTCAATAATCATTTCTTGAAATTTGATAGCACAAATTGTTGGAGTTACCTGATGTTAGTTATTAGATTTGGGCCTGATGTTAGTTCATTAGCCCAGTTATATTTATTAACAGACCCGAGACAATGTAAATAGTAGTTCAGATACTCTTTTGTAATAACTCTTCAGAATGAATAACACGGATTCTCTCTCGAAGCTTCTTCTTAGAACACGGGCCCTAGTTTCATTCTTCTCCATTTTTGTTCAATTCACAAACATTAACATGGTATAAGAGCGGGATTGTGATTACTAATCAAACGTTTTCGATCGATCCTACTCTTGTGAGTTTATTCAAAGTTTTTCACCCCTTCTATCATTTCTGATTTGTGTTCGGTAATCTTTTTTTTTAGATCAATTTTTCGTTGATTTTCCTTGATTTCTGTGGAGTTTCGGCTATTCGTCGTGGACAATTCTGAGCTCGGAGCAGTTGTTTGATTCCTTCTTCTAGGATCCGTTATTTTCGATTCACTGAAGAAAGTCGGTAACCCTAATTTCATTTTAATCGAAATTGCGTGTTCAATCTGCTTAATTGACTTGTTTGCCTATACAATTTAGTGTTAATATGGTGTATTCTGAAGTTACTCTTGCTCCTAGTACTAACACAACTACCATATATACACCAGACCCTTCTAACCCTCTTTTCATTCACTCTTCTGATATTCCCGGAACTTGTTTAGTCAGTACTCCATTTGACGAGTCTTGTTATGGTGGATGGAAGAGGAGTATGATAGTTTTTTTGTCGGCTAAGAACAAAATAGGTTTGCTGGATGGATCCTGTCCTAAGCCAATGGCTAATGAGAATCATGCGAAGATTCGTCAATGGGACAAATGCAATAATATGGTTATTTCTTGGTTAACTAGCTCTCTTTCACCAACTATTGCTGAAAGTGTACAATACTCGGAGACAACTGAAAGTATTTGGAAGCAGTTAGAACGTCGGTATGTGACTGTAAATGGAACTAACATTTTTGAGATAAAAAGGGAATTAACTTCTACTCAGCAAGATTCTCTTGATGTTGCTTCATATTTTAACAAATTAAAGAAGCTTTGGGATGAACTTGGAACAATGCGCAAAAATCATGGAAATTCTTGCACTTGTGCTGCAAAGCCTGGTATTCAGAGGGATGAAGAAGAGGACAAGTTATACCAGTTCCTTATGGGGTTAAATGAGGTGTATGTGGGTGTAAGGAGTAACCTACTGATGTTGCAACCTCCTCCTTCATTGGACAGTGCTTACAATACTCTTCTTTAGGATAAGGGTCAAAGACAAGTTCAATTCAATCCACAACTAACACCAAAATCGGCATCTTTCAATGCTAATGTGAATGTCAAACAATAGTTTCGAATCAAACAGTACAATCAAAAGATAGATTTTGATCATTCAAAGGGAAGTATATTTTGCAAGTATTGCAAAAACCTTGGACATCTAAGTTCACCAGAGGAAAGAAGCTGGCTGCAACAGTATCTGCTGAATCTGCTCAATTTCAGCCATACATAGGAAGCCATATCTCAACTCAATCTACTCACAATGCTCCTCTCGTTGGACCTGCTGGGATCTGCTAACTTTGCTTGTAGTTTTCTTTCCTTGCCTGTTTATACTGATGATGATTCTCATGCTTGCATGTTGTCTAGTGTAATTAGAGATGTGTGGATTATAGATAGGGGAGCTACTGATCATATGACTTCTAACAAAGAACTTCTTTCTAATCTGACTCCACTTCCTACTCCTTACTTGGTAACTTTGCCTAATGATTATAAGGCAAATGTTACTTGTATTGGTTCCTGTACTTTACTGCCTTCCCTCACTCTTCATCATGTCCTATACATTCCTTCTTTTCAATATAATTTGATTTATGTACACAAGCTTATTTAACAATTTCATTGTCCTGTCTTGTTTACCTCTATCTCATGTATTTTGATACAAGACCTTTCCATGAGGAAGTTTATGGAACTTGGTAAAGTGGACCAAGGACTCTACAAGCTTCTTCATGATCATCAAACCACTGTAACATCTAACTTTCCTGCTTCTGTTTTTAGAAATAATGTGCAAAATGTTTCTTTTTCTGACCAGTCTAGTAAGATTGCACATAATAAGGCTGCTTTACATACCATTCCTGTTGTTCCTTGTAATGATAAGCAGATCATAAACAAACATGATGTTCTTTGGCATCACAGATTAGGACATATTCCATTTTCTAGAATGAAAACCATCCCTTCTATTTCTGCTGAATTATCTGCCAAACAATCCTTTAGATGTCATGTTTGTCCTCTTGCTAGGCAGACAAGATTACCTTTTTCAGCTAGTTCTACTATTTTCACTTCCTTGTTTGAGTTAATTCATGTTGACACATGGGGTCCCTATCATACTCAGACTTATTCTGGAGCAAAATACTTTCTTACCATTGTGGATGACCATAGTAGAGCTACTTGGACTCACCTGTTACATACTAAAAGTAATGTTTTTACCATATTGAAAGCTTTCATTTCCATAGTGAGAACTCAATTCAACCTCCTTGTTAAAACAATTAGCAGTGATAATGACTTAGAAATTGGACTTTCTAATTCTTTCTTACAATACTTCTCAGATAATGGGATTATTCATCAAACCACATGTTCTCACACACCTCAACATAATGGAATTGTTGAGAGAAAGCATAAGCACTTGCTTGAAACAGCTAGAGCTTTGATGTACTAGTCTAAATTACCAACAAAATTTTGGGGAGACGGCATTTTAACAGCCACCTATTTGATAAACAGATTTCCCTCCACCATTTTATATAACAAATCTCCATTTGAAGTGCTTTATGGAAAGTTGCCCTCTTATTCACATCTTAAACCTTTTGAGTGTCTTTGTTATGCAACTGTACCTTATTGTGAGAGAAATAAGTTTGATCCAAGAGTTATACCTTGTGTCTTTATTGATTATCCATTTGGTAAGAAAGGTTATAAGTTGTACATCCACCAAGTGTATCCTTGTTTCTAGGGACGTCATATTTCATGAATCTATTTTTCCTTTTATGTTATCCTCTTCCTCATCTTCCAGCTACCTTCCATCTTCCACTTCTACACCTATTTCACCTGTTGGTTCTGATCCTTCCTATTTTCCTCCTGTTGACACACCTTCTTCTCATTCTCCTTCTATTGATACATCTTCTCCTGATAATCCACCTTCTGTTGATATTCCTTCCTCCTATATACCTTCTGTTTCTTCTCCTAATATAGTCATTCCTTTTGATCTTCCCTCTACTTCTATTCATTCAACATCTTCCTCTCTCCCTGCAACTAGAAAAAGCACCAGAAATCACACATTACCTTCACATCTTAGTGACTTTGTTGTGCAACTTCCTCCTTCCATTTCAAGCTCCACTACTTTATCTCTCTCTACTGCACACACAACTCAAGTTGAGCCTCATTCATATTCTCAGACAGCTACCAGTTTAGTCTGGAAGGAAGCCATGAGAAAAGAATTTGAGGCCTTAGAAGCTAATAACACTTGGTCTATAGTTGAGTTACCTAAGGGTAAGAATCCTATTGGATGTAAATTGGTGTATAAAATTAAGTACAAGGCTGATGAGAGTGTAAAAAAATATAAGGCAAGATTGGTAGTAAGGGGTGATACACAAATTGAAGGTATTAATTTTAATGAAACATTTTCTCCGGTTGTCAAAATGTGTACTATTAGGTGTCTAGTTGCTTTTGCCATTAAAAAGGGTGGTCCTTGTATCAATTGGATGTGAATAATGCCTTCCTTCATGGGGACTTAGATGAGGAAATATATATGAAGCTTCCCCAAGGTCTCACAGTTGCTTCATCTTCTCAATCTACTTCTCCTTTGGTTTGTAAGTTGCAAAAATCCCTTTATGGCTTAAAACAAGCCTCTAGGCAATGGTATGCTAAGTTGTCACAAGCACTTTGCACTAGAGGTTACACTCATTCTTTAAATGATTACTCTCTTTTCATTAAAAGGTCTGACTCATTTACTGTGTTTCTTGCTGTCTGTGTGGACAATATTGTCCTTACTGGGGATGATCCAAAAGAGATCAATGCTCTAAAAATGTTTTTAGATGACCAGTTTAAAATTAAAGACTTAGGTTTACTTAACTATTTTCTGGGAATTGAGCTATTATATGTTGGTTCTGGGGTACTCCTTCATCAAAGAAAATTTGTTTCGGAGTTAGTCGATGAATATGGATGTTCTGATGCTTTTGCTGTTTCTTCTCCACTTGAGTTATCTGTTAAACTCAAGTATGATGTTGGGGTCTTTTTGCCCAACCCTGAGTCTTATAGAAGTTTGGTCGGCAAATTGAATTTTCTCACTAATACTAGGCCGGATTTATGTTCTGCTGTGCAACACTTGAGTCAGTTTCTTAAATCATTTCGTCTGCCCCATATGACTGTTGTGTTACATGTTCTAAGGTATTTGAAAGGTACACCTGATGTTGGAGTTCACCTCAATGGTTCTTCTGATTTTTCTGTACAAGCCTTTTGTGACAGTTATTGGGCTTCTTGTTCTGATTCGTGGAGATCAGTTTCTGGTTACTGTGTGTTTTTAGGGGGTAGTGTGATTACCTGGAAATCTAAGAAACAAGTCGTCGTCTCCTTGTCTTATGCTGAACCAGAATACCGGGCCATGAGTAAAGTGGTGGCTGAACTAGTCTGGTTGGTTCGTTTGTTAGCAGATTTGGGTATGCCTTTATCCATGTCTATTCCTGTTTTCTGTGATAGCTTGGATGGCTTCCACATCGCTAAAATCCTGTTTTCCATGAGCGCACGAAACATATTGAAGTTGATTGCCACTTCATCCGCACTAAGTTGGCAGATGCCTTATTTCTTTACATCATGTTCCTACCTCTTCTCAGCTTGCTGACATCTTTACTAAGTGTTTGACAGGTGCACATCACAGGTTATTGCTTGGCAAGTTGGGCGTGTTACCACCCTCCAACTTGGGGGGGGGGGGGGGGGGGGGGGGGGGGGGGGGGGGGGGGAGGAGGGGTGTTGGAGTTACCTGATGTTAGTTTATTAGATTTGGGCCTGATGTTAGTTCATTATTATTTGGCCCAGTTGTATTTATTAACAGACCCGGCCCAATGTAAGTAGTAGTTCAGATACTCTTATGTTATAACTCTTCAGAATGAATAACAGAGATTCTCTCTCGAAACTTTTTCTTAGAACATGAGCCCTAGTTTCATTCTTCTCCTTTTTTGTTCAATTTACAAACATTAACACAAATATGCTTGAGCTTTGCATAGATTCTTCTGCAAAAGTTGGCTCTTACTGAGCGAGGCGATTTTTGGTGGAGTCTCTTGTTCAGGGAGATCTTTTGGTGAAGTTCTATATTTAATAATATTTAATTCTTTAACAGGGAATAAAGATCCAAACAATATTTTCCGATAATTATTTTCCCTTCCAAAAGATGTTCAAACCAATTTTATAGTTGACAGAGCCGATTTAGTAACGACGTTATCTTTGATAATTCTTTATAGGCAGTGGCATGGGCATATAGAGTGAATGGTGTTCATTTCAAGTCCTTGATGGAAAAATAATATTGAGTATAGAGAAAATCATATTATGTATATAGTTCAAAAGGTATTTTTTATAAATATATATTAAATTTTGAACATCTTTCACAAAATTTCTAGCTTCGCCACTGTTTATATAAATTTATGAATTGTATTCTTACATAATTACTTGATACTTGTCAATACGTGACATATCATATTTTTCAAATGTGATTTACATGTTAGTAACAATGAAGTCACTTCTTGGAACATGACGGAACAAGCAAAAAGAGAAATAATATTTACAAATAAAAGATAAAATTAAAATTACAAATTTTCATGAAATCTTTCATTTGATGTGCCATATGAATAAGTTAATAGCAATTCGTAATTTTGAAATATAGGTGTGATCATACAATTATTGTTTTATGGGAAAATTTTGCTTAGAATGACGGTGAAATAAACAAATTATTGGTTTTGTGATGTTAGAGTTCCAATTTACATGATATTACGCCAACAAATTTATGTGCTTATATATACGTATATGGCTAAAATCGAGGATGTCCGATTTTATGAGCTCGAGGGTCTGTCACGAGATTAAACTCATATTGAAGCGAGCTCGAGCTCGAAGACAAGAAGACCGAAGGATCAAGATCGGGCAAGACCAACATCGAGCAACAATATAATCGGGCAAGACCAACATCGAGCAACAATATAGCGAGATATCAGTGATCGATCATAAATCTCGACGGGAATCTCGGGAGTGACAGAACCGCTAACGGTTATTGATATCAGTCGTGGATTTTATTTCGGAAATTAGAGTTGTACCTTATTTAGGATTCGTGTACTATATAAAGAGGAACCATGTTCATTTGTAATCATATACATTTACTAAGAAACAACAATACACTACTCTTTGACTTGCTTACATCTTACTACTGTTCTTATTGTATTTAGAGCTTGATCTCGAGCCTGTTCCAAATCGAGGTCGATAACCAACAATGACAGTGGTTTAATTTATCTTAATCGTTCAATTCATTTATTTATCTAGTCATTTATCAATTGGCACTGAATCAAATCGCATATTCTTATAACCACATTACAAGTTTAATTGTTACTCGTATTCCGAGGTATACCGTTTGACTCCCACCGTGGGGCTAAGGATAATAGTGATTGTTCAATGCTAATTCTGGTAAAACACACTATTTCACACTTGTTTCTTGTCAAGAATTTTGTTTTAGGTTGAATCATGTCAAACTCACAAAACACAACTACACATGGCGACAAGGGCCTCGGATTCCACGGAGAAAACGAGAATGTTATCGCTCCAGGATTCGAAATGCCACAGGTTGACCTCGGAGGAGCACCGCCCGTCAACCCAGTTGATGTCAGTTCGCATGTTGCTTTGAATGCGGATTTAGGCGCATACCTCGAAGGAAGTGTACACAGAGAGGGTCGAACTGATGGTCGAGGTGCGTAGGGCAGAGAAGACGAAGGAGTCAGTCTCCAAGTAATATTTGAAATGCTTCAAGCTCAACAAAATGCCATTATTCAGTTGCAAAATCAACACAGAGCATCAAATAGGGTCGAACAGGAGGTTACTCGCCGTACTGAGCTAGTGCCTGAAAGATCAGGCGATAATACCTCGACAACCGATCATGCTATAATGAGGATGCTCGAGGATCTCACTTAGAGAAGAGAATCGGGAGAGAAGAAAATTTAGGCCAACGACAAGAAGGTAGAAACTTATAAGTCTCGAGTTGACCAGATACCGAGGTCACCACCGATCTTAAAAGGAATGGATTCCAAGAATTTTGTACAAAAACCATTCCCTCCGAGTGCGGCTTCGAAAGCCATCCCAAAGAAGTTCCGTATGCCCGATATACCTAAATTCAACGGGACCTCCGACCCAAATCGTGTCCGTATTGCTGAAGAAGTTTGGAGAGACCTTGTCGAAGGGAGATATGATTTGGTATCACAACTTGCCACTGAATACTATCGATTCATTCGCCATATTGGCAGATTCATTCGTACAGGCACACGCTGGGGCCATAAAAGTTGCAACAAGAAAATCAGACCTCTTCAAAGTGAAACAAAGGGATAACGAGATGCTAAGGGATTTCGTATCTCGATTTCAAATGGAACACATCAAGTTACCACCCGTCACTGATGATTGGGATGTTCAGGATTTCACCCAAGGATTGAATGAACGAAGTTCGATAGCATCACGCCAGTTGAAACAAAATTTGACCGAGTACCGAGCTGTGACTTGGGCAGATGCTCATAACCGATATCAGTCGAAGATCAGGGTCGAGGACGACCAATTGGGAGCCCCTCCAGGTTCAGTACATCCATACTGGTCGACATGTAAAAATCAAAGAGATGTTGATAAATAATCAAGGCCGAATAAAGATCAGTACCAGCCATATGTTGCAGATCGTAGGAATAACGGTCCGGGATGCAACTTCGCTCGGAACAATCGAAGGAGTGACTGAGGGCAAAATTCTCGGGGACTTATGAGTAAAACCGGCTTCTACAAACATGCAAATCCCACAGAAGCACCTCGGTTATCGGAGTGCAATTTGAGTGTTGATGCATCGGGGATTGTATTAGCTATCGGAAGGATCAAATAAACTAGGTGGCCCAGACCTATACAAACTAATCCTTCTCAAAGGAACCCAAACGTGATGTGTAAATACCATGGCACGCAGGGCCATAGGACCGAAGACTACAGACAGCTGAGGGAGGAAGTAGCTCGATTATTCAACGAAGGCCATCTTCGAGAATTCCTCAGTGATCGAGCTAAAAATCACTTACGGGAAAAAGACGCCAACAGAAAGAACGAGCAAGAAGAACCTCATCATGTTATTCACACGATCATTGGCGGAATCGACGTCCCACAAGGACCTATACTCAAACTCACTAAGGTGTCTATCACTAGAGAGAAACAGACTCGAGACTATGTGCCCGAAGGCACTTTATCGTTCAATGACGAAGAAGCGGAAGGCATTTCTCAGCCGCACAACGACGCCCTGGTAATTTCTATTTTGTTAAATAAAATTCAAGTTAAACATGTTCTAGTGGATCCAGGTAGCTCAGCAAACATAATCAGATCGAGGGTCGTAGAGAAGCTCGACCCGCAGAACCAGATTGTATCTGCATCTCGAGTCCTAAATGGTTTCAACATGGCTAGTGAAACAACGAAGGGGGAGATAATCCTACCAGTAAACGTGGCCGGGACCATCCAAGATACAAAATTTCGTGTCATCGAAGGCGACATGAGATATAATGCACTGCTCGGAAGGCCCTAGATCCATAGCATGAGGGTAGTACCATCAACCCTTCACCAAATGATGAAGTTCCCGACAACGGACGGTGTGAAAACAGTTTATGGGGAACAACATGCTGCAAAGGAAATGTTTGTAGTCGACGAAGTGACGCCGATATCAACATCTTCAACCTCATAAAAATAAAGCACCAAAGAAATGCAGACGGCCAAATAGCAATCACCGTCCCCAGCCTCGACCGAATCGGAGAAACAGGTAATCGAAGAAGAAGAGGATTTTCTTACTCCTCCAACTTTCGTTGTTCCCGAAGAATCAGATTCAACCAAGTCAACGGTCGAGGAGCTAGAACACGTGATACTAATGGAGTATCTACCCGAACGAAATATATACCAGGGAACGGGGTTGATACCTGAACTCAGGAAAAAACTCATTCAATTTCTTATTGATAACATGGATTGCTTTGCATGGTCCCATTTAGACATGACAGGAATCCCATCGGAGATAACTACTCATCGACTGAGCCTGGATCCATCAGACCGATAAAGCAAAAGAGGAGACCCAATCCGAGGTAAAGCATGCCTTCATAAAGGACGAGGTAACCAAACTTCTCAAAATAAAATCCATTCGGGAAGTAAAATATACCGAATGGTTAGCTAAAGTAGTTGTAGTCCCCAAAAAGAGGAACAAACTTAGAATGTGTGTAGACTATAAGGACTTGAACAAAGCATGTCCGAAAGACTCTTTTACACTGCCTAACATCGATCGCATGATCGATGGCACAACCGGCCACGAGATCCTTACCTTTCTCGACGCCTATTCTTGGCACAATCAAATCTAGATGGACCCAGAAGACCAAGAAAAGACTTCTTTTATCACTAAGTATGGAACTTATTGTTACAATATAATGCCCTTCGGGCTAAAAAATGCAGGAGCTACATACCAACGCTTAGCTAACAAAATGTTCGAAGAACAGATAGGTAAATCAATGGAAGTTTACATTGACGATATGTTAGTTAAGTCCCTGCGCGCAGAGGACCATTTGACTCATTTGCGTAAAACATTCAAAATCTTGAGGAAGTACACCATGAAGCTTAACCTCGAAAAATGTGCTTTCAGGGTCGGTTCGGGAAAATTTCTCGGCTTCATGGTGTCAAATAGGGGAATCGAAATCAACCCCGATAAGATTAAGGCCATCAAGGATATCGCCATCATAGAGAGTGTGAAAGACGTACAAAGGCTAACCGAACGGATATCTGCCTTGGGTCGATTCATTTTGAGGTCATCAGATCGGAGCCACATGTTCTTTTCCTTACTCAAAAAGAAAAATGATTTCGCATGGACCCCGGAATGTCAACAAGCATTTGAGGAATTAAAGCGAAACTTATCAATCCCACCTCTGCTCCACACTCCGAAGGCCGGTGAGAAGCTGTACTAATACTTGATAGGATCCAAGATAGTGGTAAGTGGTTTACTAGTTCGAGAAGAGCAAGGTACGCAATTTCCTGTTTATTACGTAAGTCGGACCTTAGGAGATGCTGAAACTAGGTATCCACGGTTAGAGAAATCGACACTTGCATTAATAAGCGCATCTAGAAAATTAAAGCCATATTTCCAGTGTCATCCCATATGTGTGATAACCACTTATCCACTCCGAAATGTTTTGCACAAGCCCGAGTTATCGGGCCGATTGGCCAAATGGGCCATCGAACTTGGGGGGTACAATATCGAATATCAACCCCGAACGACCATCAAGTCTCAAATTTTAGTAGACTTCGTGGCCGATTTTACTCCAACCCTCGTACCTAAAGGATGGAAAGGGAACTTCTACTTAAATCGGGTACATCATCGGGGGTAGGGACCCTCTTCACGACGGTGCCTCGAATGTGAAAGGGTTCGGGCTCGGCATTGTTTTGAAATCGCCCACGGGCAACATTATTAGGCAATCCATTAAAACTGCCAAATTGACTAACAACGAGGCCGAGTATGAGGCCATGATTGCAGGTATCGAGCTAGCTAAAATCTTGGGAGAAGAAGTCGTCGAAGCTTAATGCGACACTCTACTAATAGTTAACCAGGCAAACAGAACCTTCAAAGTTCGAGAGGACAGGATGCAAAGGTAATTATACAAATTGCAGGTAACCTTGCATCGTTTTAAAAAGTGGACTCTACAACATATACCTCGAGAACAAAACACTGAGGCCGATGCATTTGCCAATTTGGGGTCATCGGTCGAAGAAGATGAGATCAGTTCGTGACTGTCGTCCAACTCTCGAGGTCAATGATCGAGGAAGGACACGCTGGAATAAATTCTACGAGCTTAACCTGGGACTGGAGAATAAATACACCGAGTACTTGAAAAACGGAAAGCTTTCATCGTATCACAAGGAATCGAGGGCCTTACGGGCTAAAGCTGCTCGATTCACATTAGACGAAGACGGAACGTTGTATAGAAGAACGTTCGATGGCCAATTGGTAGTATGATTGGGACCGGGAGATACTGACTATGTTCTACGAGAAATCCATGGAGGCACATGTGGGAACCATTTTGGCATTGAGTCACTAGTTCGAAAGGTTGTCAGAGCAGGATATTATTGGGATAGCATGGAAAAAGACTCTAAGGAGTTCGTTCGAAGATGCGATAAATGTCAAAGGTTTGAACCGATGATCCACCAGCCCGACGAACAACTTCACTCGGTCCTATCTCATTGCCATTTATGATATTGGGAATGGAAATCGTCGGTCCTCTGCCATCGGCCCCAAGTAAATCTAAGTTCATTTTATTTATGACCGATTATTTCTCTAAATGGGTTGAAGCACATGCCTTCAAAAAAGTAAGGGAAAAAAGAAGTGATCGATTTCATATGGGATCATATCGCATGTCGATTTGGGATACCCACAGAAATAGTATGTGATAATGGCAAACAGTACATCGGCAACAAAGTAACAAAATTCCTCGAAGATCATAAAATAAAGAGGATACTATCAGCACTGTATCACCCTAATGGGATCGGACATGCCGAATAAACAAACAAAAATATCATCCAAAGCTTGAAGATAAGGCTAAACGAAGCCAAAGGGAAGTGGAGAGAAATATTTCCCCAGGTCCTATGGGCATATCGAATGACATTCAACTCCAGTACGAGAACAACTCCATTTTCCTTAGTATATGGATCCAAAGACTTAATACCGGTCGAAGTCGTGAGGCCAACGCTAGGTTTCGATACGCGACAGAGGAATTGAACCGCGAGGCCATGAATACCAGCCTCGAGTTGTTAGATGAAAAATGAGAAGCTGCACTCGTTCGAATGGCTGCACAAAAGCAACAGATCGAAAGGTACTACAACAGGAGATCCAACCTTTGCCACTTCAGAGTCGGGGACTTAGTCCTAAGAAAAGTCACCCTCAACACTCGAGACCCTAATGAAGGGAAACTCGGACCTAATTGGGAAGGTCAAATCCTCGACATAGTCTGAAAAGGATCTTACAAAACCATTGCCGAATAACTGAAACATATCACTTCTTAAGCGATACTATTGCTAAGATCGGTTTTTATCCCAAATAGGTTTTTCTGGCAAGGTTTTTAACGAGGCAACAATTATGTGCTACCTGAGAATAATTCAACTGTATCCAAGGCTTCTTTGCAATCAACCTCGAATACTGGGGGACATAACCCTCGGATGTTATGTGTTCGAGAAATGTACCTTGTGTCAATGGGTCTCGATAGGAAAATTGTTGTACTGGGACAAATGGTCGAATGAACCGTGTCCATATAGATTAGCCGAGTCGCAATGACAAAACATGTATGCATGTATAAATTATTAAAAGAAGCATTCTCTTTTCTCGAACATCTC
Source organism: Nicotiana undulata (assembly GCA_005239495.1). Lineage (NCBI taxonomy): Eukaryota > Viridiplantae > Streptophyta > Magnoliopsida > Solanales > Solanaceae > Nicotiana > Nicotiana undulata. The sequence continues at coordinate 39,918 of ML243625.1, forward strand.
GTGTTTCGAAGTAAATTCTCTACTATACGAATCGTGTACTTATGATTCTGATCTATTGTGCAAAACTAACACTTGTGAAAAATGGCTCAAGAGCCAAGTACAAGCAAACTTCAAACACTCGGGGATTGCATACTCGAGCTATCTAAATTCGAAATCATAAGACCTCGAGTCACCTCTTGATATATAGGCCAAGGCCACCATACCCGGGGACTAAATCGGGAAATAAGTCCAAGAGACATACCCGAAGTCTACGACCACATTAAAGGCTACGACCATATTAAAGGCTACTGCCAAAATAACGCGGCTCGGAGATGTCCGACTTCCGCTATAAACAAAAGGCCTTCAAATACTTTGAAAACTGGTTAAATAAGGCTACCCTCGGCAAAGAAAATAAAAAAGGCTTCGATAAAATCAGCCCTCGAATAATTAAAAGGCTTTGATAATATCAGCCTTCGAAAAAACCTCAAGGGGTATCAAATTATCTTAACACAAACACGTTTAGACACAAAAAAGAAAAATGAGGTTCCGATCATCGGACACTCAAGAAACCCAATGGGTATAAAAAACATATGCTAAGGCATAAAGAAATTTTCACTAAGGATTTTAGCCGAAAAGGGCAAAATAATAGCCATTTTTAGAGGCCGAATCAACCCAATCTAAAGATCCTAAGGGCCAATACAATTAGAGTTAGAGACTTCGTTCTCACTCGATTCAGACCCAATGGTTCCTCTATTCCGAGATCAAGTAAAGCTCGAGGATTCACCAAAAAACCCTAAGAGGTATATTGTTGTAAGCTCAATACTCACCCATCATTCGATGAAAACCTAAGGGTTTACTTTATCCTAAGTTCAAGATTCATTCGAACTTGGTTGCAAAAATAATACATCTATGGGTTCGATCAAGCCACCCCCGATATAAGTCTCAAACAAATTTCCGAACTCCGGGACTTTCCCTCGTATAAACCAAAAACTTAAGGGTTTGCTTTGGCTACGAACTGAAGTTGGTGGGATTACAACAATGAGAATTTTCAACATTTTCAATAAATATAGAAAGCATATCTAAACTTGAAATTTATGAAGACATTTGAAGAAAAAATTTCTATTATATATCAGATAATTTGTACAAAAGGCCAATCAAGGCCTTACACAAAAAGGTACAAAAAGAAGAAAATCCTAAAGGCCTAGTTCACCCCGGGAGTCACGTCCTCGGAGGCCATGTCCTCAGGAGCCACATCTTCGGGAGCCGCTTCTTTGGCGAACTCATTACCATCCTCTTCACTCTCGGATGCACTAACGGAATCCTCTTCATCGGAAAGCAAGGATGTGGCCTCAACCTCCAAAGCATTGGCACTTTTGATGTTAGCCGTGAGGTCGAAACCACGAGCATGTACTTCCTCGAAAGTCTCTCTCCGAGATTGTTGCCTAGCATGGTTGACGACACATGACAACTTGACTTCAATAGCAACCAATATCTATTGTGCCCGAATGTTGGAAGCCTCGACATCAGCTCGGTAAGAGGCCACAAGAGCCTCTGCCTCAAACTTGGTCATTGAAAGTTCGGCGGCCAGCTTAGCTTCAAGCTCTTCAATCCTTCGGGCCCGAACCAAGCTTTCCTCCCTCACACGTTGGAGCTGGCTCTAGACTGAAGTCAGTTGGGACCGAAGCGCATCCTTCTCCGAGGCAAGACGCTCCATATGCTGTCTCCATCCATGAGTTTCAGCCTCCTTCATTTTGGCCTTCTCTCGAAGCTTCTACACCGACTCATCCTTCTGCTGAATCTGCAAAACCAAAGGATTAATTGTCAAAATCAAGTTAACACATAATGAATTGTGATACCCATTTTCCCCCTCATATATTGTTAAAAATACATATATACCTTCAAAATAGGGCATGAGCATCATCAATTATTTTTCCACAATTTCCCATAATATTAAAGGCTTTTAATCAATTTATTCTTGCATAAATAATTATTAATTGTATCACAAATAATTTTATGATGATTTATCATTTAATTTTCATCATTTATATCCATATTAAGATTTAATTTTTTTTGATGTATTTATTATAATTATATTTTGCATCCTTAGGCTAAAATTGCATATTTTGCAATAATAGCCTATATATATGCATACTTACATTATTTATACAGAAAATGACTTTTTATATTTTTATAATGTTAAGTAATTATTTTAAATCATGTTCATTCATAAATAATATTTTTGTTATTTATTAATTATTATTTTTATAAATTATTTATTCGTTAAACTGGGTATTTAAAATTTAGCCCCCCTAAAACCCCAATTTCGGACCTACACTACCCAATTAACCCAGTCCAATTGCCTATCATTAGCCCAAATACACCAGTCCATAATACCCTTAGCCCAAGACCCAATCACCCAATCTCATACCCGTTTAAAACACTCGACCCATAACCTTTGAATCAGGACCGTTGATCTCCAAAATCAACGGTCCACATCACCCCACCCCTTTTTAATTAACCTACCCGTCCAAACCCTAACTCATTTCAGCTATCCTACCGTCTCTATACTCTCCCCCTTTCCTTCATTTGTCCCCTCTCCGTCACTCAAATCTCCCTGATTCCAACCCCAAATATGGAATCAATCTATGATTCCTTTACCATATTAGTCCCACCTCCCTACTGGCTACCCGTTTTAGTATTACATAATAGCTTGCCTAAAATGGCAAGCGGATCTTGTAAGAATCGAACCAAAGTTGGTCCAAAACCTTAACCTACTATCATTTCTATCTGTGTTCATCATTTTGGATTTTTGTAAGTACGAATATTTGTGTATCTCCTGTGGATTCTTACTTAGCCCTAAGGTTAGGGTTTTCGGATCCTTTTTGATTCGAACCAAAATTGGTTCAAATCTTATTTTAAGTGTTATTTCGTCTATATTCACTCTATTACGCCTCAATCTGCCTATTTCCGTTAATTTCTTTTACTTACCCAAATTAGGGTTTTAGATTTTCTTTAAACCAAATTTGTTTCGATTCTATGTTTCTTTTGAATAACCTCCCGTCTATGTTCATTTTATTAAAATATGATTCTTTTTCTTTATTTCCTATCGATTTTGTGGTTTACCTAAAATTAGGGTTTCAGATCTTTTAATTGACCCAAATCTGGTTCGATTCTGATTTTCTTTTTGAATAATCTCATGTCTACGTTCATTGTATGCATTATTATTCATTGCCTTATTTTTGTGCCGATTTTGTAAAGGTTTACCTAAAACTAGGGTTTGAGACTTCTTACTGATTTTCTGATACTCTTTCGTATGTGACTAATACTTTCCTTATTTCTGTTCAATCTACCATGTTTCCTTTATTTCTTTACCTTCTTTTGCCTTGAAACTGAGTGTTTATTGATTCTATATGATATTTACCTTATTTTAAGTGTTACTAACCTAATTACACGCCACTATTCCCTGTTAATTTACTGAACTCTGTATTATTTGCCCTAAAACTAGACTTCAATTGATTCTGTGATTAATTTCTTTCCTTGCTTATGTGTGTTTAATTTATTTCCTTATTTGTTTGCTTAATTGAACACTATTTAAACCTTATCCCCTTTCCTCTTGAGACGGACTCGAACTCTCAATACTCTCACTAAAAGCTCAGCTTTTACTTTGATTCTTTGCTCGTTTGTTTCTGGTCTTGGACGGATGAAAGCCAAGGGCAATTGATTATGGACTTAACTATTATGGTGTACTTTCTTGCTTTTCTGCCTAACTGGTAAGTCGTTATCCCCTTGCCATTTCATTTTTTTTCATGTCTCCACAATCTGTGCTATTCGAACATCATGTTTTGAACTTTATTTTGAGCATGATTCTGCCTCTATGCTTCTATGACTCTCTTTTAGTCCTATAGTTGATATTGTTAGTTTGAGATTGGTTGTTTTGAATAATACGAATCCTCTTAAGAAAATATGCATAACTTGTCACCTATATGTTGTTCTGAACTTGTTCTGAATTTGGGTATCTTCAGGATAATTAGTCTTAAACCTTCGAACTTGTATTGTTACTAGGATTCTTGTTCTGTCGTTTATATTCTTTGGTAACTTGCTTTCTAACATGTCTTGGATTCATGTGGGTTCTGACTTTTTGGTTCTCTATAGTTTAGTAAGGATGTCCTGAATGCTAGCATGAACACCTAGCTTAACTAGACTTTTTTCCAGATTTCAACTTGTTTGAATTGTGTGTTGAGCATGAACCTTGCTTGTTTTCTTAATGCAATTCTGCCTACAAGTTCTGTGTTCTAAACTTTGTTTTCTTCTGAAATCAAAACTGTTTTAAATCTGTCTTTACCTCCTTTTATATGCTGTTACTCTTTTAAAAAACTTCCACTCTTAGTCCCTTAGGTTCTATCCTCAACCACCCTAGTGTGAGCACTGCTCAGGGTCCATGTGAGACTCATGTGAACTCTAACACACTGGGAACTGGTTCATATCCCTTTTGAATCATTTTTGAGTATGTGATTCTAGTGTGAGCATTTCCCTGGGTCCCTGAGGCCCTTGGTAACTTTGACACATTGGAAACCTGGTTCTATATGTGCTATGGGTGAATCACTCATTATTCGCTATGTTGTACCTGTGAGATAAGCCTCGAAGTTGATTGGTTTGAAGGCCTGGTTCCCCAGGTTCATTTGGGCCTAATAAATGTGTTAGACCCCATGTTTTCATACGTGAGAGTACGTCGTAAGTCAATTGATGTAAGCTCAGAAATAAGATTATATTTGGAAGCATATAAAGTAATTTAATCATGTTACCTTGTAGGTTACAAATATTTAAAATCATGAATAACGAGTACCAAGAGGGTTGGAAAGCTTAGAAGTTAAACCAACTGAAGAAAATAAGTTTAGTCAAAAGTCGACGAGTTTGGAATGTTATAACATGTACTTTAGGGTGAGACTATGGTTCATTAAATTATAAGGAGGTTATTCTATGAGTTAATTTTGTCATATGATAGTCGTGTGCTATGTTTTGAAGTCAAGCAAGTTGTGGAACAGAAGTTGGAATAGGTCTTCACAAGTTACATTAATAAATTTTCTAAACTTTGGGTAAAATGTATCAGATCATTTCTCCCAATATATAAATAGTTATGGGACCCACAACCTACCGAATTGAAGGTATACACGTCTAGTTCGCAACAAAAAAGACCTCACATCAAACCGACATTGGAGTAAAACGTTATGACTGTTTTACCGCGGACTGTCCGGGCTGAAACCGGGTCGGGTCAAACACGTGGTATAAGTCGGCAAATTCGACTTTTAAGACCCCAAAACATTTCATTTTAGTCCCAAAACAGTGAGCAAGCTGAAGATAAGGTACCGTGGTGTTCTTGAGTGATTAAGGTGCATTTTTAACGATTTCTATCGTTAAAGTTTGCCCCCGTGCCTAGAAACGCAATCTCTATGCTTTGCAATCGTTTTCCCCTTCTATTAGCTGCGTTTGGAGCTATTTTTGTAAGATAGAAATTTGTTGTTCTTGCTGGTTCTTCAGGATTTTTACTTGGTTTTCCAAGGTAATCATCTTGGGACTCTTTTATGATCGTATTTATAAAGTTCTACGGACGTTTCGTCAAGTTAGGGTCATATGGCAAATCTGCCAATTTAAACTCAATTATGATATGTTTATAGGTGCGTATAACCTGTATATATATATATATATATAGTGTTTGCGAAGCTTGGACGTAAGGAATAACTTTCATGAAGGATTTACATGCATTCAAACGTTCGTTGGAGAGATATGTTAAGGCTAAGCTCCGTCTTTCCTTTTAGCACGAATTCTGGGAAATTCCTAAGACGCCAAATGTGATATTTTACTATTCCATTGCTAGAAAGACCTTCTGTGAAAGGCATTGGGATCGTAGTTGAAGTACTTTTATGATGCTATTAGGTTGATATTCTACTCGTTTGGTTAAATAGGGTATTCAACATCTATATATGTCATTTTGTCAGCTTTCTTACCTATATGTCCATATATATGAATTCTTATTCGTCTTTGGGTTGTGTGACTTAAAAATAAAGGCATTTAGTATTTGTGATCAGTCCTTCTTCCTTGTTAAAGTGTATTTTAAAA